>OU342836.1:0-255876 GCA_910591585.2 Nysson spinosus | reverse complement strand
GCACCGCCACAGATTTCAGAGAAAAGGCGCTTCTCCTGGCACAGTATCGAACACTTAGTTTCAGATAGAATAATTAGTTTAAAATGGAACTAAGTCTCGCATCTGGAGTTTCCTCTCTCACAAGGTCGACCACTTAGTTTCCTCGAACACATACGGTTTCGAGTGGCATCGCCACAGATTTCAGAAAACAGCCGCTTCCCCTGGCACAGTATCGAACACTTAGTTGCAGATAGAACAATTAATTTGAAATGGAACTAAGTTTCGCATCTGAAGTTTCCTCTCTCAAAAGGTCGACCACTTAGTTTCGTCGAACACATACGGTTTCGAGTAGCATCGCGACAGATTTCAGAGAACAGGCGCTTCTCCTGGCACAGTATCGAACACTTAGTTTCAGATAGAACAATTAGTTTAAACGGAACTATTTTTCGCAACTGGAGTTTCCTCTCTCGCAAGGTCGACCATTTAGGTTCGTCGAACACATACGGTTTCGAGTGGCATCGCCACAGATGTCAGAGAACAGGCGCTTCTCCTGGCACAGTGTCGAACACATAGTTTCAGATAGAACAATTAGGTTAAAATGGAACTAAGTTTCGCATCTGGAGTTTCCTCTCTTACAAGGTCGACCACTTAGTTTCGTGGAACACATACGGTTTCGAGTGGCATCGCCACAGATTTCAGAGAACAGGCGATTCTCTGGCACAGTATCGAACACTTAGTTTCAGATAGAACAATTATCTTAAAATGGAACTATGTTCCGCATCTTGTGAATCCTCCCTCACAAGGTCAATCACTTAGTTTCGTCGAACACATACGGTTTCGAGTGGCCTCGCCACAGATTTCAGAGAACAGGCGCTTCGCCTGTCACATTATCGAAAACTCAGGTTCAGATGGAACATTTAGTTTAAAATGGAACTATGTTTCGCTTCTGGAGTTTCCTCTCTCACAAGGTCGACCACTTAGTTTCGTTGAACACATACGGCTTCGAGTGGCATCGCCACAGATTTCAGAGAACAGTCGCTTCTCCTGGCACAGTATCGAGCACTTAGTATCAGATAGAACAATTAGTTTAAAGTGGAACTATGTTCCGCATCTGGTGAATCCTCCCTCACAAGGTCAATCACTTAGTTTCGTCGAATACATACGGTTTTGAGTAGCATCGCCACAGATTTCAGAGAACAGGCGCTTCTCCTGGCACAGTATCGAACACTCAGGTTCAGATAGAACAATTAGTTTAAAATGGAACTATGTTTCGCATCTGGAGTTTCCTCTCTCACATGTTCGACCACTTAGTTTCGTCGAACACATACGGGTTCGAGTGGCATCGCCACAGATTTCAGAAAACAGCCGCTTCTCCTGGCACAGTATCGAACACTTAGTTTCAGAGAGAACAATTAGTTTAAAATGGAACTATGTTTCGCATTTGGAGTTTCCTCTCTCCCAAGGTGGAGCACTTAGTTTCGTCAAACACATACGGTTTCCAGTGGCATCGCCACAGATTTCAGAGAACAGGCGCTTCGCCTGTCACATTATCGAAAACTCAGGTTCAGATAGAACAATTAGTTTAAAATGGAACAATGTTTCGCATCTGGAGTTTCCTCCCTCACAAGGTCGACCACTTAGTTTCGTCGAACACATACGGTTTCGAGTGGCACCGCCACAGATTTCAGAGAAAAGGCGCTTCTCCTGGCACAGTATCGAACACTTAGTTTCAGATAGAACAATTATTTTAAAATGGAACTATGTTCCGCATCTTTTGAATCCTCCCTCACAAGGTCAATCACTTAGTTTCGTCGAACACATACGGTTTCGAGTGGCCTCGCCACAGATTTCAGAGAACAGGCGCTTCGCCTGTCACATTATCGAAAACTCAGGTTCAGATAGAACAATTAGTTTAAAATGGAACAATGTTTCGCATCTGGAGTTTCCTCCCTCACACGGTCGACCACTTAGTTTCGTCGAACACATTCGGTTTCGAGTGGCACCGCCACAGATTTCAGAGAAAAGGCGCTTCTCCTGGCACAGTATCGAACACTTAGTTTCAGATAGAATAATTAGTTTAAAATGGAACTAAGTCTCGCTTCTGGAGTTTCCTTTCGAACAAGGTCGACGACTTAATTTCGTCGAACACATACGGTTTCGAGTGGCATTGCCACAGATTTCAGAGAACAGGCGCTTCTCCTGGAACAGTATCGAACACTCAGGTTCAGATAGAACAATTAGTTTAAAATGGAACTATGTTTCGCATCTGGAGTTTCCTCTCTCACATGTTCGACCACTTAGTTTCGTCGAACACATACGGGTTCGAGTGGCATCGCCACAGATTTCAGAAAACAGCCGCTTCTCCTGGCACAGTATCGAACACTTAGTTTCAGAGAGAACAATTAGTTTAAACGGAACTAATTTTCGCAACTGGAGTTTCCTCTCTCGCAAGGTCGACCATTTAGGTTCGTCGAACACATACGGTTTCGAGTGGCATTGCCACAGATTTCAGAGAACAGGCGCTTCTCCTGGCACAGTGTCGAACACATAGTTTCAGATAGAATAATTAGGTTAAAATGGAACTAAGTTTCGCATCTTGAGTTTCCTCTCTTACAAGGTCGACCACTTAGCTTCGTGGAACACATACGGTTTCGAGTGGCATCGCCACAGATTTCAGAGAACAGGCGATTCTCTGGCACAGTATCGAACACTTAGTTTCAGATAGAACAATTATTTTAAAATGGAACTAAGTTTCGCATCTGAAGTTTCCTCTCTCACACGGTCGACCACTTAGTTTCGTCGAACACATACGGTTTCGAGTGGCCTCGCCACAGATTTCAGAGAACAGGCGCTTCGCCTGTCACATTATCGAAAACTCAGGTTCAGATAGAACAATTAGTTTAAAATGGAACAATGTTTCGCATCTGGAGTTTCCTCCCTCACAAGGTCGACCACTTAGTTTCGTCGAACACATACGGTTTCAAGTGGCACCGCCACAGATTTCAGAGAAAAGACGCTTCTCCTGGCACAGTATCGAACACTTAGTTTCAGATAGAATAATTAGTTTAAAATGGAACTAAGTCTCGCATCTGGAGTTTCCTCTCTCACAAGATCGACCACTTAGTTTCCTCGAACACATACGGTTTCGAGTGGCATCGCCACAGATTTCAGAAAACAGCCGCTTCCCCTGGCACAGTATCGAACACTTAGTTGCAGATAGAACAATTAATTTGAAATGGAACTAAGTTTCGCATCTGAAGTTTCCTCTCTCAAAAGGTCGACCACTTAGTTTCGTCGAACACATACGGTTTCGAGTGGCACCGCCACAGATTTCAGAGAAAAGGCGCTTCTCCTGGCACAGTATCGAACACTCAGGTTCAGATAGAACAATTAGTTTAAAATGGAACTATGTTTCGCATCTGGAGTTTCCTCTCTCACATGTTCGACCACTTAGTTTCGTCGAACACATACGGGTTCGAGTGGCATCGCCACAGATTTCAGAAAACAGCCGCTTCTCCTGGCACAGTATCGAACACTTAGTTTCAGATAGAATAATTAGTTTAAAATGGAACTAAGTCTCGCATCTGGAGTTTCCTTTCGCACAAGGTCGACGACTTAATTTCGTCGAACACATACGGTTTCGAGGGGCATCGCCAGAGATTTCAGAGTACAGGCGCTTCTCCTGGAACAGTATCGAACACTCAGGTTCAGATAGAACAATTAGTTTAAAATGGAACTATGTTTCGCATCTGGAGTTTCCTCTCTCACATGTTCGACCACTTAGTTTCGTCGAACACATACGGGTTCGAGTGGCATCGCCACAGATTTCAGAAAACAGCCGCTTCTCCTGGCACAGTATCGAACACTTAGTTTCAGAGAGAACAATTAGTTTAAACGGAACTAATTTTCGCAACTGGAGTTTCCTCTCTCGCAAGGTCGAACATTTAGGTTCGTCGAACACATACGGTTTCGAGTGGCATTGCCACAGATTTCAGAGAACAGGCGCTTCTCCTGGCACAGTGTCGAACACATAGTTTCAGATAGAACAATTAGGTTAAAATGGAACTAAGTTTCGCATCTGGAGTTTCCTCTCTTACAAGGTCGACCACTTAGTTTCGTCGAACACATACGGTTTCGAGTGGCATCGCCACAGATTTCAGAGAACAGGCGATTCTCTGGCACAGTATTGAACACTTAGTTTCAGATAGAACAATTATTTTAAAATGGAACTAAGTTTCGCATCTGAAGTTTCCTCTCTCACACGGTCGACCACTTAGTTTCGTCGAACACATACGGTTTCGAGTGGCCTCGCCACAGATTTCAGAGAACAGGCGCTTCGCCTGTCACATTATCGAAAACTCAGGTTCAGATAGAACAATTAGTTTAAAATGGAACAATGTTTCGCATCTGGAGTTTCCTCCCTCACAAGGTCGAACACTTAGTTTCGTCGAACACATACGGTTTCGAGTGGCACCGCCACAGATTTCAGAGAAAAGGCGCTTCTCCTGGCACAGTATCGAACACTTAGTTTCAGATAGAATAATTAGTTTAAAATGGAACTAAGTCTCGCATCTGGAGTTTCCTCTCTCACAAGGTCGACCACTTAGTTTCCTCGAACACATACGGTTTCGAGTGGCATCGCCACAGATTTCAGAAAACAGCCGCTTCCCCTGGCACAGTATCGAACACTTAGTTGCAGATAGAACAATTAATTTGAAATGGAACTAAGTTTCGCATCTGAAGTTTCCTCTCTCAAAAGGTCGACCACTTAGTTTCGTCGAACACATACGGTTTCGAGTAGCATCGCGACAGATTTCAGAGAACAGGCGCTTCTCCTGGCACAGTATCGAACACTTAGTTTCAGATAGAACAATTAGTTTAAACGGAACTATTTTTCGCAACTGGAGTTTCCTCTCTCGCAAGGTCGACCATTTAGGTTCGTCGAACACATAAGGTTTCGAGTGGCATCGCCACAGATTTCAGAGAACAGGCGCTTCTCCTGGCACAGTGTCGAACACATAGTTTCAGATAGAACAATTATTTTAAAATGGAACTATGTTCCGCATCTTATGAATCCTCCCTCACAAGGTCAATCACTTAGTTTCGTCGAACACATACGGTTTCGAGTGGCCTCGCCACAGATTTCAGAGAACAGGCGCTTCGCCTGTCACATTATCGAAAACTCAGGTTCAGATGGAACATTTAGTTTAAAATGGAACTATGTTTCGCTTCTGGAGTTTCCTCTCTCACAAGGTCGACCACTTAGTTTCGTTGAACACATACGGCTTCGAGTGGCATCGAAACAGATTTCAGAGAACAGTCGCTTCTCCTGGCACAGTATCGAGCACTTAGTTTCAGATAGAACAAATAGTTTAAAATGGAACAAAGTTTGGCATCTGGAGTTTCCTCTCTCACAAGGTCGACCATTTAGATTCGTCGAACACATACGGTTTCGAGTGGCATCGCCACAGATTTCTGAGACCGGGCGCTTCTTCTGGCACAGTATCGAACACATAGTTTCAGATAGAACAATTAGTTTAAAATGGAACTAAGTTTCGCATCTGGAGTTTCCTCTTTCACAAGGTCGGCCACTTAGTTTCGTCGAACACATACGGTTTCGATTGGCATCGCCACAGATTTCAGAGAACAGGCGCTTCTCCTGGCACAGTATCGAACACTTAGATTCAGAAGGAACAATTGCTTTAAAATGGAACTAAATTTCGCATCTGGAGTTTCCTCTCTCAAAAGGTCGACCATTTAGTTCCGTCGAACACATACGGTTTCGAGTAGCATCGCCACAGATTTCAGAGAACACGCGCTTCTCCAGGCACAGTATCGAACTCTTTCAGATAGAACAATTAGTTTAAAATGGTACTAAGTTTCGCATTTGGAGTTTCTTCCCGCACAAGGCGACCACTTAGTCTCGTCGAACACATACGGTTTCGAGTGGCATTGCCAGAGATTTCAGGGAGCAGGCGCTTCTCCTGGCACAGTGTCGAACACATAGTTTCAGATAGAACAATTAGTTTAAAATGGAACTAAGTTTCGCTTCCGGAGTTTCCTCTCTTACAAGGTCGACCACTTAGTTTCGTGGAACACATACGGTTTCGAGTGGCATCGCCACAGATTTCAGAGAACAGGCGATTCTCTGGCACAGTATCGAACACTTAGTTTCAGATAGAACAATTATTTTAAAATGGAACTATGTTCCGCATCTTGTGAATCCTCCCTCACAAGGTCAATCACTTAGTTTCGTCGAACACATACGGTTTCGAGTGGCCTCGCCACTGATTTCAGAGAACAGGCGCTTCTCCTGGCACAGTATCGAACACTTAGTTCCAGATAGATCGATTAGTTTAAAATGGAACAATGTTTCGCATCTGGAGTTTCCTCTCTCACAAGGTCGACCACTTAGTTTCGTCGAACACATACGGTTTCGAGTAGCATCGCCACAGATTTCAGAGAACTGGCGCGTCTACTGGCACAGTATCGAACACTTAGTTCCAGATAGATCAATTAGTTTAAAATGGAACAATGTTTCGCATCTGGAGTTTCCTCTCTCACAAGGTCGACCACTTAGTTTCGTCGAACACATACGGTTTCGAGTAGCATCGCCACAGATTTCAGAGAACAGGTGCTTCTCCAGGCACAGTATCGAACACTTAGTTTCAGATGGAACACTTAGTTTTAAATGGAACTAAGTTTCGCTTCTGGAGTTTCCTCTCTCACAAGGTCGACCATTTAGTTCCGTCGAACACATACGGTTTCGAGTAGCATCGCCACAGATTTCAGAGAACAGGCGCTTCTCCAGGCACAGTATCGAACTCTTTCAGATAGAACAATTAGTTTAAAATGGTACTAAGTTTCGCATTTGGAGTTTCTTCCCGCACAAGGCGACCACTTAGTCTCGTCGAACACATACGGTTTCGAGTGGCATTGCCACAGATTTCAGGGAACAGGCGCTTCTCCTGGCACAGTATCGAACACATACTTTCAGATAGAACAATTAGTTAAAATGGTACTATGTTTCTCATCTGGAGTGTCCTCTATCACAAGGTCGACCACTTAGTTTCGTCGAACACATACGGTTTCGAGTGGGATCGCCACAGATTTCAGAGAACAGTCGCTTCTCCTGGCAGAGTATCGAACACTCAGTTTCAGATAGAACAATTAGTTTAAAATGGAACCAAATTTCGCATCTGGAGTTTCCTCTCTCACAAGGCCGACAACTTACTTTCGTCGAACACATACGGTTTCGAGTAGCATCGCCACAGATTTCAGAGAACAGGCGCTTCTCCTGGCACAGTATCGAACACTTAGTATCAGATAGAACAATTAGTTTAAAATGGAACTAAGCTCTGCATCTGGTGTTTCCTCTCTCACCATGTCGACCACTTAGATTCGTCGAACACATACGGTTTCTAGTGGCATTGCCACACATTTCAGAGAACAGGCGCTTCTCCTGGCACAGTGTCGAACACATTGTTTCAGATAGAACAATTAGTTTAAAATTGAACTATGTTTCGCATCTGGAGTTTCCTCTCTCACAAGGCGACCACTTAGTTTCGTAGAACACATACGGGTTCGAGTGGCATCGCCACAGATTTCAGAAAACAGCCGCTTCTCCTGGCACAGTATCGAACACTTAGTTTCAGAGAGAACAATTAGTTTAAACGGAACTAATTTTCGCAACTGGAGTTTCCTCTCTCGCAAGGTCGAACATTTAGGTTCGTCGAACACATACGGTTTCGAGTGGCATTGCCACAGATTTCAGAGAACAGGCGCTTCTCCTGGCACAGTGTCGAACACATAGTTTCAGATAGAACAATTAGGTTAAAATGGAACTAAGTTTCGCATCTGGAGTTTCCTCTCTTACAAGGTCGACCACTTAGTTTCGTCGAACACATACGGTTTCGAGTGGCATCGCCACAGATTTCAGAGAACAGGCGATTCTCTGGCACAGTATTGAACACTTAGTTTCAGATAGAACAATTATTTTAAAATGGAACTAAGTTTCGCATCTGAAGTTTCCTCTCTCACACGGTCGACCACTTAGTTTCGTCGAACACATACGGTTTCGAGTGGCCTCGCCACAGATTTCAGAGAACAGGCGCTTCGCCTGTCACATTATCGAAAACTCAGGTTCAGATAGAACAATTAGTTTAAAATGGAACAATGTTTCGCATCTGGAGTTTCCTCCCTCACAAGGTCGACCACTTAGTTTCGTCGAACACATACGGTTTCGAGTGGCACCGCCACAGATTTCAGAGAAAAGGCGCTTCTCCTGGCACAGTATCGAACACTTAGTTTCAGATAGAATAATTAGTTTAAAATGGAACTAAGTCTCGCATCTGGAGTTTCCTCTCTCACAAGGTCGACCACTTAGTTTCCTCGAACACATACGGTTTCGAGTGGCATCGCCACAGATTTCAGAAAACAGCCGCTTCCCCTGGCACAGTATCGAACACTTAGTTGCAGATAGAACAATTAATTTGAAATGGAACTAAGTTTCGCATCTGAAGTTTCCTCTCTCAAAAGGTCGACCACTTAGTTTCGTCGAACACATACGGTTTCGAGTAGCATCGCGACAGATTTCAGAGAACAGGCGCTTCTCCTGGCACAGTATCGAACACTTAGTTTCAGATAGAACAATTAGTTTAAACGGAACTATTTTTCGCAACTGGAGTTTCCTCTCTCGCAAGGTCGACCATTTAGGTTCGTCGAACACATAAGGTTTCGAGTGGCATCGCCACAGATTTCAGAGAACAGGCGCTTCTCCTGGCACAGTGTCGAACACATAGTTTCAGATAGAACAATTATTTTAAAATGGAACTATGTTCCGCATCTTATGAATCCTCCCTCACAAGGTCAATCACTTAGTTTCGTCGAACACATACGGTTTCGAGTGGCCTCGCCACAGATTTCAGAGAACAGGCGCTTCGCCTGTCACATTATCGAAAACTCAGGTTCAGATGGAACATTTAGTTTAAAATGGAACTATGTTTCGCTTCTGGAGTTTCCTCTCTCACAAGGTCGACCACTTAGTTTCGTTGAACACATACGGCTTCGAGTGGCATCGAAACAGATTTCAGAGAACAGTCGCTTCTCCTGGCACAGTATCGAGCACTTAGTTTCAGATAGAACAATTAGTTTAAAATGGAACAAAGTTTGGCATCTGGAGTTTCCTCTCTCACAAGGTCGACCATTTAGATTCGTCGAACACATACGGTTTCGAGTGGCATCGCCACAGATTTCTGAGACCGGGCGCTTCTTCTGGCACAGTATCGAACACATAGTTTCAGATAGAACAATTAGTTTAAAATGGAACTAAGTTTCGCATCTGGAGTTTCCTCTTTCACAAGGTCGGCCACTTAGTTTCGTCGAACACATACGGTTTCGATTGGCATCGCCACAGATTTCAGAGAACAGGCGCTTCTCCTGGCACAGTATCGAACACTTAGATTCAGAAGGAACAATTGCTTTAAAATGGAACTAAATTTCGCATCTGGAGTTTCCTCTCTCAAAAGGTCGACCATTTAGTTCCGTCGAACACATACGGTTTCGAGTAGCATCGCCACAGATTTCAGAGAACACGCGCTTCTCCAGGCACAGTATCGAACTCTTTCAGATAGAACAATTAGTTTAAAATGGTACTAAGTTTCGCATTTGGAGTTTCTTCCCGCACAAGGCGACCACTTAGTCTCGTCGAACACATACGGTTTCGAGTGGCATTGCCAGAGATTTCAGGGAGCAGGCGCTTCTCCTGGCACAGTGTCGAACACATAGTTTCAGATAGAACAATTAGTTTAAAATGGAACTAAGTTTCGCTTCCGGAGTTTCCTCTCTTACAAGGTCGACCACTTAGTTTCGTGGAACACATACGGTTTCGAGTGGCATCGCCACAGATTTCAGAGAACAGGCGATTCTCTGGCACAGTATCGAACACTTAGTTTCAGATAGAACAATTATTTTAAAATGGAACTATGTTCCGCATCTTGTGAATCCTCCCTCACAAGGTCAATCACTTAGTTTCGTCGAACACATACGGTTTCGAGTGGCCTCGCCACTGATTTCAGAGAACAGGCGCTTCTCCTGGCACAGTATCGAACACTTAGTTCCAGATAGATCGATTAGTTTAAAATGGAACAATGTTTCGCATCTGGAGTTTCCTCTCTCACAAGGTCGACCACTTAGTTTCGTCGAACACATACGGTTTCGAGTAGCATCGCCACAGATTTCAGAGAACTGGCGCGTCTACTGGCACAGTATCGAACACTTAGTTCCAGATAGATCAATTAGTTTAAAATGGAACAATGTTTCGCATCTGGAGTTTCCTCTCTCACAAGGTCGACCACTTAGTTTCGTCGAACACATACGGTTTCGAGTAGCATCGCCACAGATTTCAGAGAACAGGTGCTTCTCCAGGCACAGTATCGAACACTTAGTTTCAGATGGAACACTTAGTTTTAAATGGAACTAAGTTTCGCTTCTGGAGTTTCCTCTCTCACAAGGTCGACCATTTAGTTCCGTCGAACACATACGGTTTCGAGTAGCATCGCCACAGATTTCAGAGAACAGGCGCTTCTCCAGGCACAGTATCGAACTCTTTCAGATAGAACAATTAGTTTAAAATGGTACTAAGTTTCGCATTTGGAGTTTCTTCCCGCACAAGGCGACCACTTAGTCTCGTCGAACACATACGGTTTCGAGTGGCATTGCCACAGATTTCAGGGAACAGGCGCTTCTCCTGGCACAGTATCGAACACATACTTTCAGATAGAACAATTAGTTAAAATGGTACTATGTTTCTCATCTGGAGTGTCCTCTATCACAAGGTCGACCACTTAGTTTCGTCGAACACATACGGTTTCGAGTGGGATCGCCACAGATTTCAGAGAACAGTCGCTTCTCCTGGCAGAGTATCGAACACTCAGTTTCAGATAGAACAATTAGTTTAAAATGGAACCAAATTTCGCATCTGGAGTTTCCTCTCTCACAAGGCCGACAACTTACTTTCGTCGAACACATACGGTTTCGAGTAGCATCGCCACAGATTTCAGAGAACAGGCGCTTCTCCTGGCACAGTATCGAACACTTAGTATCAGATAGAACAATTAGTTTAAAATGGAACTAAGCTCTGCATCTGGTGTTTCCTCTCTCACCATGTCGACCACTTAGATTCGTCGAACACATACGGTTTCTAGTGGCATTGCCACACATTTCAGAGAACAGGCGCTTCTCCTGGCACAGTGTCGAACACATTGTTTCAGATAGAACAATTAGTTTAAAATTGAACTATGTTTCGCATCTGGAGTTTCCTCTCTCACAAGGCGACCACTTAGTTTCGTAGAACACATACGGTTTCCAGTGGCATCGCCACAGATTTCAGAGAACAGACGCTTCTACTGGCACAGTATCGAACACATAGTTTCAGATAGAACCATTAGTTTAAAATGGAACTATGTTTCCCTGCTGGAGTTTCCTCTCTCACAAGGTCGACCACTTAGTTTCGTCGAACACATACGGTTTCGAGTGACATCGCCACAGATTTCAGAGAACAGGCGCTTCTCCTGGCACAGTATCGAACACTTAGTATCAGATAGAACAATTAGTTTAAAATGGATCTATGTTTCGCATCTGGAGTGTCCTCTCTCACAAGGTCGACCATTTAGATTCGTCGAACACATACGGTTTCGAGTAGCATCGCCACAGATTTCAGAGAACAGGCGCTTCTCCTGGCACAGTATCGAACACTTAGTTTCAGATAGAACAATTAGTTTAAAATGGAACTAAGTTTCGCATCTGGAGTTTACTCTCCCACAAGGTCGACCACTTAGTTTCGTCGAACACATACGGTTTCGAGTGGCTCCGCCACAGATTTCAGAGAACAGGCGCTTCTCCTGGCACAGTATCGAACACTTGGTTTCAGATAGAGCAATTAGTTTAAAGTGGAACTAAGTTTCGCATCTGGAGCTTCCCCTCTCAAAAGGTCGACGACTTAGTTTCGTCGGTTTCGAGTGGCATCGCTACAGATTTCAGAGAACAGGCGCTTCTCCTGGCCCAGTATCGAACACATAGATTCAGATAGAACAATTAGTTTAAAATGGAACTAAGTTTCGCATTTGGATTTTCCCCTCTCACTACGTCCACCAGTTTATTTCGTCGAACACATACGGTTTCGAGTGGCCTCGCCACAGATTTCAGAGAACAGGCGCTTCACCTGGCACAGTATCGAACACTTAGTTTCAGATAGAACAATTAGTTTACAATGGACCTAAGTTTCGCATCCGGAGTTTCCTCTCTCAGAAGGTCGACCACTTAGTTTCGTCGAACACATACGGTATCGAGGAGCATCGCGACTGATTTCAGAGAACACGCGCTTCTCCTGGCACAGTATCGAACACTTAGTTTGAGATAGAACAATTAGTTTAAAATGGCAATAAGTTTCGCATCTGGAGTTTCCTCTCTCACAAGGTCGACCACTTAGTTTCCTCGAACACATACAGTTTCGAGTAGCATCGCCACAGATTTCAGAGAACAGGCGCTTCTCCTGGAACAGTATCGAACACATAGTTTCAGATAGAACAATTAGTTTAAAATGGAACTAAGTTTCGCTTCTGGAGTTTCCTCTCTCAGAAGGTCGACCACTTAGTTTCGACGAACACATAAGGTTTCGAGTAGCACCGCGACAGATTTCAGAGAACAGGCGCTTCTTCTGGCACAGTATCGAACACTTAGTTTCAGATAGAACAATTAGTTTAAATGGAACTAATTCTCGCAACTGGAGTTTCCTCCCTCGCAAGGTCGACCATTTAGGTTCGTCGAACACATACGGTTTCGAGTGGCATTGCCACAGATTTCAGAGAACAGGCGCTTCTCCTGGCACAGTATCGAACACTTAGTTTCAGCTAGAACGATTAGTTTAAAATGGAACTAAGTTTCGCATCTGGAGTTTCCTCTCCCACAAGGTCGACCACTTAGTTTCCTCGAACACATACAGTTTGGAGTAGCATCGCCACAGATTTCAGCGAAGAGGCGCTTCTCCGGGCACAGTATCGAACACTTAGTTTCAGATAGAACAATTAGTTTAAACGGAACTAATTCTCGCAACTGGAGTTTCCTCCCTCGCAAGGTCGACCATTTAGGTTCGTCGAACACATACGGTTTCGAGTGGCATTGCCACAGATTTCAGAGAACAGGCGCTTCTCCTGGCACAGTGTCGAACACATAGTTTCAGATAGAACAATTAGGTTAAAATGGAACTAAGTTTCGCATCTGGAGTTTCCTCTCTTACAAGGTCGACCACTTAGTTTCGTGGAACATATACGGTTTCGAGTGGCATCGCCACAGATTTCAGAGAACAGGCGATTCTCTGGCACAGTATCGAACACTTAGTTTCAGATAGAACAATTATTTTAAAATGGAACTATGTTCCGCATCTTGTGAATCCTCCCTCACAAGGTCAATCACTTAGTTTCGTCGAACACATACGGTTTCGAGTGGCCTCGCCACAGATTTCAGAGAACAGGCGCTTCGCCTGTCACATTATCGAAAACTCAGGTTCAGATAGAACAATTAGTTTAAAATGGAACAATGTTTCGCATCTGGAGTTTCCTCCCTCACAAGGTCGACCACTTAGTTTCGTCGAACACATACGGTTTCGAGTGGCACCGCCACAGATTTCAGAGAAAAGGCGCTTCTCCTGGCACAGTATCGAACACTTAGTTTCAGATAGAATAATTAGTTTAAAATGGAACTAAGTCTCGCATCTGGAGTTTCCTCTCTCACAAGGTCGACCACTTAGTTTCCTCGAACACATACGGTTTCGAGTGGCATCGCCACAGATTTCAGAAAACAGCCGCTTCCCCTGGCACAGTATCGAACACTTAGTTGCAGATAGAACAATTAATTTGAAATGGAACTAAGTTTCGCATCTGAAGTTTCCTCTCTCAAAAGGTCGACCACTTAGTTTCGTCGAACACATACGGTTTCGAGTAGCAGCGCGACAGATTTCAGAGAACAGGCGCTTCTCCTGGCACCGTATCGAACACTTAGTTTCAGATAGAACAATTAGTTTAAACGGAACTAATTCTCGCAACTGGAGTTTCCTCCCTCGCAAGGTCGACCATTTAGGTTCGTCGAACACATACGGTTTCGAGTGGCATTGCCACAGATTTCAGAGAACAGGCGCTTCTCCTGGCACAGTGTCGAACACATAGTTTCAGATAGAACAATTAGGTTAAAATGGAACTAAGTTTCGCATCTGGAGTTTCCTCTCTTACAAGGTCGACCACTTAGTTTCGTGGAACACATACGGTTTCGAGTGGCATCGCCACAGATTTCAGAGAACAGGCGATTCTCTGGCACAGTATCGAACACTTAGTTTCAGATAGAACAATTATTTTAAAATGGAACTATGTTCCGCATCTTGTGAATCCTCCCTCACAAGGTCAATCACTTAGTTTCGTCGAACACATACGGTTTCGAGTGGCCTCGCCACAGATTTCAGAGAACAGGCGCTTCGCCTGTCACATTATCGAAAACTCAGGTTCAGATAGAACAATTAGTTTAAAATGGAACAATGTTTCGCATCTGGAGTTTCCTCCCTCACAAGGTCGACCACTTAGTTTCGTCGAACACATACGGTTTCGATTGGCACCGCCACAGATTTCAGAGAAAAGGCGCTTCTCCTGGCACAGTATCGAACACTTAGTTTCAGATAGAATAATTAGTTTAAAATGGAACTAAGTCTCGCATCTGGAGTTTCCTCTCTCACAAGGTCGACCACTTAGTTTCCTCGAACACATACGGTTTCGAGTGGCATCGCCACAGATTTCAGAAAACAGCCGCTTCCCCTGGCACAGTATCGAACACTTAGTTGCAGATAGAACAATTAATTTGAAATGGAACTAAGTTTCGCATCTGAAGTTTCCTCTCTCAAAAGGTCGACCACTTAGTTTCGTCGAACACATACGGTTTCGAGTAGCAGCGCGACAGATTTCAGAGAACAGGCGCTTCTCCTGGCACAGTATCGAACACTTAGTTTCAGATAGAACAATTAGTTTAAATGGAACTATTTTTCGCAACTGGAGTTTCCTCTCTCGCAAGGTCGACCATTTAGGTTCGTCGAACACATACGGTTTCGAGTGGCATCGCCACAGATTTCAGAGAACAGGCGCTTCTCCTGGCACAGTGTCGAACACCTAGTTTCAGATAGAACAATTAGGTTAAAATGGAACTAAGTTTCGCATCTGGAGTTTCCTCTCTTACAAGGTCGACCACTTAGTTTCGTGGAACACATACGGTTTCGAGTGTCATCGCCACAGATTTCAGAGAACAGGCGATTCTCTGGCACAGTATCGAACACTTAGTTTCAGATAGAACAATTATTTTAAAATGGAACTAATTCTCGCAACTGGAGTTTCCTCCCTCGCAAGGTCGACCATTTAGGTTCGTCGAACACATACGGTTTCGAGTGGCATTGCCACAGATTTCAGAGAACAGGCGCTTCTCCTGGCACAGTGTCGAACACATAGTTTCAGATAGAACAATTAGGTTAAAATGGAACTAAGTTTCGCATCTGGAGTTTCCTCTCTTACAAGGTCGACCACTTAGTTTCGTGGAACACATACGGTTTCGAGTGGCATCGCCACAGATTTCAGAGAACAGGCGATTCTCTGGCACAGTATCGAACACTTAGTTTCAGATAGAACAATTATTTTAAAATGGAACTATGTTCCGCATCTTGTGAATCCTCCCTCACAAGGTCAATCACTTAGTTTCGTCGAACACATACGGTTTCGAGTGGCCTCGCCACAGATTTCAGAGAACAGGCGCTTCGCCTGTCACATTATCGAAAACTCAGGTTCAGATAGAACAATTAGTTTAAAATGGAACAATGTTTCGCATCTGGAGTTTCCTCCCTCACAAGGTCGACCACTTAGTTTCGTCGAACACATACGGTTTCGAGTGGCACCGCCACAGATTTCAGAGAAAAGGCGCTTCTCCTGGCACAGTATCGAACACTTAGTTTCAGATAGAATAATTAGTTTAAAATGGAACTAAGTCTCGCATCTGGAGTTTCCTCTCTCACAAGGTCGACCACTTAGTTTCCTCGAACACATACGGTTTCGAGTGGCATCGCCACAGATTTCAGAAAACAGCCGCTTCCCCTGGCACAGTATCGAACACTTAGTTGCAGATAGAACAATTAATTTGAAATGGAACTAAGTTTCGCATCTGAAGTTTCCTCTCTCAAAAGGTCGACCACTTAGTTTCGTCGAACACATACGGTTTCGAGTAGCAGCGCGACAGATTTCAGAGAACAGGCGCTTCTCCTGGCACCGTATCGAACACTTAGTTTCAGATAGAACAATTAGTTTAAACGGAACTAATTCTCGCAACTGGAGTTTCCTCCCTCGCAAGGTCGACCATTTAGGTTCGTCGAACACATACGGTTTCGAGTGGCATTGCCACAGATTTCAGAGAACAGGCGCTTCTCCTGGCACAGTGTCGAACACATAGTTTCAGATAGAACAATTAGGTTAAAATGGAACTAAGTTTCGCATCTGGAGTTTCCTCTCTTACAAGGTCGACCACTTAGTTTCGTGGAACACATACGGTTTCGAGTGGCATCGCCACAGATTTCAGAGAACAGGCGATTCTCTGGCACAGTATCGAACACTTAGTTTCAGATAGAACAATTATTTTAAAATGGAACTATGTTCCGCATCTTGTGAATCCTCCCTCACAAGGTCAATCACTTAGTTTCGTCGAACACATACGGTTTCGAGTGGCCTCGCCACAGATTTCAGAGAACAGGCGCTTCGCCTGTCACATTATCGAAAACTCAGGTTCAGATAGAACAATTAGTTTAAAATGGAACAATGTTTCGCATCTGGAGTTTCCTCCCTCACAAGGTCGACCACTTAGTTTCGTCGAACACATACGGTTTCGATTGGCACCGCCACAGATTTCAGAGAAAAGGCGCTTCTCCTGGCACAGTATCGAACACTTAGTTTCAGATAGAATAATTAGTTTAAAATGGAACTAAGTCTCGCATCTGGAGTTTCCTCTCTCACAAGGTCGACCACTTAGTTTCCTCGAACACATACGGTTTCGAGTGGCATCGCCACAGATTTCAGAAAACAGCCGCTTCCCCTGGCACAGTATCGAACACTTAGTTGCAGATAGAACAATTAATTTGAAATGGAACTAAGTTTCGCATCTGAAGTTTCCTCTCTCAAAAGGTCGACCACTTAGTTTCGTCGAACACATACGGTTTCGAGTAGCAGCGCGACAGATTTCAGAGAACAGGCGCTTCTCCTGGCACAGTATCGAACACTTAGTTTCAGATAGAACAATTAGTTTAAATGGAACTATTTTTCGCAACTGGAGTTTCCTCTCTCGCAAGGTCGACCATTTAGGTTCGTCGAACACATACGGTTTCGAGTGGCATCGCCACAGATTTCAGAGAACAGGCGCTTCTCCTGGCACAGTGTCGAACACCTAGTTTCAGATAGAACAATTAGGTTAAAATGGAACTAAGTTTCGCATCTGGAGTTTCCTCTCTTACAAGGTCGACCACTTAGTTTCGTGGAACACATACGGTTTCGAGTGTCATCGCCACAGATTTCAGAGAACAGGCGATTCTCTGGCACAGTATCGAACACTTAGTTTCAGATAGAACAATTATTTTAAAATGGAACTATGTTCCGCATCTTGTGAATCCTCCCTCCCAAGGTCAATCACTTAGTTTCGTCGAACACATACGGTTTCGAGTGGCCTCGCCACAGATTTCAGAGAACAGTCGCTTCTCCTGGCACAGTATCGAGCACTTAGTTTCAGATAGAACAATTAGTTTAAAATGGAACAAAGTTTGGCATCTGGAGTTTCCTCTCTCACAAGGTCGACCATTTAGATTCGTCGAACACATACGGTTTCCACTGGCATCGCTACAGATTTCAGAGAACAAGCGCTTCTCCTGGCACAGTATCGAACACTTAGTTCCAGATAGATCAATTAGTTTAAAATGGAACAATGTTTCGCATCTGGATTTTCCTTTCGCACAAGGTCGACGACTTAATTTCGACGCACACACACGGTTTCGAGTGGCATCGCCAGAGATTTCAGAGAACAGGCGCTTCTCCTGGCACAGTATCGAACACTTAGTTTCAGATAGAACAATTAGTTTAAAATGGAACTAAGTTTCGCATCTGGAGTTTCCTCTCTCACAAGGTCGACCACTTAGTTTCGTTGAACACATACGGTTTCGAGTGGCAACGCCACAGATTTCAGAGAACAGGCGCTTCTCCTGGCACAGTATCGAACACTTAGTTTCAGAGAGAACAATTAGTTTAAAATGGAACTATGTTTTGCATTTGGAGCTTCCTCTCTCACAAGGTGGACCACTGAGTTTCGTCGAACACATACGGTTTCGAGTAGCATCGCCACTGATTTCAGAGAACAGGCGCTTCTCCTGGCACAGTATCGAACACTTAGTTCCAGATAGATCAATTAGTTTAAAATGGAACAATGTTTTGCATCTGGAGTTTCCTATCGCACAAGGTCGACGACTTAATTTCGTCGAACACATACGGTTTCGAGTGGCATCGCCAGAGATTTCAGAGAACAGGCGCTTCTCCTGGAACAGTATCGAACACATAGTTTCAGATAGAACAATTAGTTTAAAATGGAACTAAGTTTCGCTTCTGGAGTTTCCTCTCTCAGAAGGTCGACCACTTAGTTTCGTCGAACACATAAGGTTTCGAGTAGCACCGCGACAGATTTCAGAGAACAGGCGCTTCTTCTGGCACAGTATCGAACACTTAGTTTCAGATAGAACAATTAGTTTAAACGGAACTAATTCTCGCAACTGGAGTTTCCTCCCTCGCAAGGTCGACCATTTAGGTTCGTCGAACACATACGGTTTCGAGTGGCATTGCCACAGATTTCAGAGAACAGGCGCTTCTCCTGGCACAGTGTCGAACACATAGTTTCAGATAGAACAATTAGGTTAAAATGGAACTAAGTTTCGCATCTGGAGTTTCCTCTCTTACAAGGTCGACCACTTAGTTTCGTGGAACACATACGGTTTCGAGTGTCATCGCCACAGATTTCAGAGAACAGGCGATTCTCTGGCACAGTATCGAACACTTAGTTTCAGATAGAACAATTATTTTAAAATGGAACTATGTTCCGCATCTTGTGAATCCTCCCTCACAAGGTCAATCACTTAGTTTCGTCGAACACATACGGTTTCGAGTGGCCTCGCCACAGATTTCAGAGAACAGGCGCTTCGCCTGTCACATTATCGAAAACTCAGGTTCAGATAGAACAATTAGTTTAAAATGGAACAATGTTTCGCATCTGGAATTTCCTCCCTCACAAGGTCGACCACTTAGTTTCGTCGAACACATACGGTTTCGAGTGGCACCGCCACAGATTTCAGAGAAAAGGCGCTTCTCCTGGCACAGTATCGAACACTTAGTTTCAGATAGAATAATTAGTTTAAAATGGAACTAAGTCTCGCATCTGGAGTTTCCTCTCTCACAAGGTCGACCACTTAGTTTCCTCGAACACATACGGTTTCGAGTGGCATCGCCTCAGATTTCAGAAAACAGCCGCTTCCCCTGGCACAGTATCGAACACTTAGTTGCAGATAGAACAATTAATTTGAAATGGAACTAAGTTTCGCATCTGAAGTTTCCTCTCTCAAAAGGTCGACCACTTAGTTTCGTCGAACACATACGGTTTCGAGTAGCAGCGCGACAGATTTCAGAGAACAGGCGCTTCTCCTGGCACAGTATCGAACACTTAGTTTCAGATAGAACAATTAGTTTAAACGGAACTATTTTTCGCAACTGGAGTTTCCTCTCTCGCAAGGTCGACCATTTAGGTTCGTCGAACACATACGGTTTCGAGTGGCATCGCCACAGATTTCAGAGAACAGGCGCTTCTCCTGGCACAGTGTCGAACACATAGTTTCAGATAGAACAATTAGGTTAAAATGGAACTAAGTTTCGCATCTGGAGTTTCCTCTCTTACAAGGTCGACCACTTAGTTTCGTGGAACACATACGGTTTCGAGTGTCATCGCCACAGATTTCAGAGAACAGGCGATTCTCTGGCACAGTATCGAACACTTAGTTTCAGATAGAACAATTATTTTAAAATGGAACTATGTTCCGCATCTTGTGAATCCTCGCTCACAAGGTCAATCACTTAGTTTCGTCGAACACATACGGTTTCGAGTGGCCTCGCCACAGATTTCAGAGAACAGGCGCTTCGCCTGTCACATTATCGAAAACTCAGGTTCAGATGGAACATTTAGTTTAAAATGGAACTATGTTTCGCTTCTGGAGTTTCCTCTCTCACAAGGTCGACCACTTAGTTTCGTTGAACACATACGGCTTCGAGTGGCATCGAAACAGATTTCAGAGAACAGTCGCTTCTCCTGGCACAGTATCGAGCACTTAGTTTCAGATAGAACAATTAGTTTAAAATGGAACAAAGTTTGGCATCTGGAGTTTCCTCTCTCACAAGGTCGACCATTTAGATTCGTCGAACACATACGGTTTCGAGTGGCATCGCCACAGATTTCTGAGACCAGGCGCTTCTTCTGGCACAGTATCGAACACATAGTTTCAGATAGAACAATTAGTTTAAAATGGAACTAAGTTTCGCATCTGGAGTTTCCTCTTTTACAAGGTCGGCCACTTAGTTTCGTCGAACACATACGGTTTCGATTGGCATCGCCACAGATTTCAGAGAACAGGCGCTTCTCCTGGCACAGTATCGAACACTTAGAATCAGAAGGAACAATTGCTTTAAAATGGAACTAAATTTCGAAATCTGGAGTTTCCTCTCTCAAAAGGTCGACCATTTAGTTCCGTCGAACACATACGGTTTCGAGTAGCATCGCCACAGATTTCAGAGAACACGCGCTTCTCCAGGCACAGTATCGAACTCTTTCAGATAGAACAATTAGTTTAAAATGGTACTAAGTTTCGCATTTGGAGTTTCTTCCCGCACAAGGCGACCACTTAGTCTCGTCGAACACATACGGTTTCGAGTGGCATTGCCACAGATTTCAGGGAGCAGGCGCTTCTCCTGGCACAGTATCGAACACATAGTTTCAGATAGAACAATTAGTCAAAATGGTACTATGTTTCGCATCTGGAGTTTCCTCTCTCACAAGGTCGACCACTTAGTTTCGTTGAACACATACGGTTTCGAGTGGCAACGCCACAGATTTCAGAGAACAGGCGCTTCTCCTGGCAGAGTATCGAACACTTAGTTTCAGAGAGAACAATTAGTTTAAAATGGAACTAAGTTTCGCATCTGCAGTTTCCTCTCTCACAAGGCGGCCACTTAGTTTCGTGGAGCACATACGGTTTCGAGTGGCATCGAAACAGATTTCAGAGAACAGTCGCTTCTCCTGGCACAGTATCGAGCACTTAGTTTCAGATAGAACAATTAGTTTAAAATGGAACAAAGTTTGGCATCTGGAGTTTCCTCTCTCACAAGGTCGACCATTTAGGTTCGTCGAACACATACGGTTTCGAGTGGCATCGCCACAGATTTCTGAGACCAGGCGCTTCTTCTGGCACAGTATCGAACACATAGTTTCAGATAGAACAATTAGTTTAAAATGGAACTAAGTTTCGCATCTGGAGTTTCCTCTTTTACAAGGTCGGCCACTTAGTTTCGTCGAACACATACGGTTTCGATTGGCATCGCCACAGATTTCAGAGAACAGGCGCTTCTCCTGGCACAGTATCGAACACTTAGAATCAGAAGGAACAATTGCTTTAAAATGGAACTAAATTTCGAAATCTGGAGTTTCCTCTCTCAAAAGGTCGACCATTTAGTTCCGTCGAACACATACGGTTTCGAGTAGCATCGCCACAGATTTCAGAGAACACGCGCTTCTCCAGGCACAGTATCGAACTCTTTCAGATAGAACAATTAGTTTAAAATGGTACTAAGTTTCGCATTTGGAGTTTCTTCCCGCACAAGGCGACCACTTAGTCTCGTCGAACACATACGGTTTCGAGTGGCATTGCCACAGATTTCAGGGAGCAGGCGCTTCTCCTGGCACAGTATCGAACACATAGTTTCAGATAGAACAATTAGTCAAAATGGTACTATGTTTCGCATCTGGAGTTTCCTCTCTCACAAGGTCGACCACTTAGTTTCGTTGAACACATACGGTTTCGAGTGGCAACGCCACAGATTTCAGAGAACAGGCGCTTCTCCTGGCAGAGTATCGAACACTTAGTTTCAGAGAGAACAATTAGTTTAAAATGGAACTAAGTTTCGCATCTGCAGTTTCCTCTCTCACAAGGCGGCCACTTAGTTTCGTGGAGCACATACGGTTTCGAGTGGCATCGAAACAGATTTCAGAGAACAGTCGCTTCTCCTGGCACAGTATCGAGCACTTAGTTTCAGATAGAACAATTAGTTTAAAATGGAACAAAGTTTGGCATCTGGAGTTTCCTCTCTCACAAGGTCGACCATTTAGGTTCGTCGAACACATACGGTTTCGAGTGGCATCGCCACAGATTTCTGAGACCAGGCGCTTCTTCTGGCACAGTATCGAACACATAGTTTCAGATAGAACAATTAGTTTAAAATGGAACTAAGTTTCGCATCTGGAGTTTCCTCTTTTACAAGGTCGGCCACTTAGTTTCGTCGAACACATACGGTTTCGATTGGCATCGCCACAGATTTCAGAGAACAGGCGCTTCTCCTGGCACAGTATCGAACACTTAGAATCAGAAGGAACAATTGCTTTAAAATGGAACTAAATTTCGAAATCTGGAGTTTCCTCTCTCAAAAGGTCGACCATTTAGTTCCGTCGAACACATACGGTTTCGAGTAGCATCGCCACAGATTTCAGAGAACACGCGCTTCTCCAGGCACAGTATCGAACTCTTTCAGATAGAACAATTAGTTTAAAATGGTACTAAGTTTCGCATTTGGAGTTTCTTCCCGCACAAGGCGACCACTTAGTCTCGTCGAACACATACGGTTTCGAGTGGCATTGCCACAGATTTCAGGGAGCAGGCGCTTCTCCTGGCACAGTATCGAACACATAGTTTCAGATAGAACAATTAGTCAAAATGGTACTATGTTTCGCATCTGGAGTTTCCTCTCTCACAAGGTCGACCACTTAGTTTCGTTGAACACATACGGTTTCGAGTGGCAACGCCACAGATTTCAGAGAACAGGCGCTTCTCCTGGCAGAGTATCGAACACTTAGTTTCAGAGAGAACAATTAGTTTAAAATGGAACTAAGTTTCGCATCTGCAGTTTCCTCTCTCACAAGGTGGCCACTTAGTTTCGTGGAGCACATACGGTTTCGAGTGGCATCGCCACAGGTTTCACAGAACTGGCGCTTCTCCTGGCACAGTATCGAACACTTAGTATCAGATAGAACAATTAGTTTAAAATGGAACTAAGTTTCGCTTCCGGAGTTTCCTCTCTCAGAAGGTCGACCACTTAGTTTCGTCGAACACATTCGGTTTCGAATAGCAACTCCACAGGTTTCAGAGAACAGGCGCTTCTACAGGCACAGTATCGAACACTTAGAATCAGAAGGAACAATTGCTTTAAAATGGAACTAAATTTCGAAATCTGGAGTTTCCTCTCTCAAAAGGTCGACCATTTAGTTCCGTCGAACACATACGGTTTCGAGTAGCATCGCCACAGATTTCAGAGAACACGCGCTTCTCCAGGCACAGTATCGAACTCTTTCAGATAGAACAATTAGTTTAAAATGGTAATAAGTTTCGCATTTGGAGTTTCTTCCCGCACAAGGCGACCACTTAGTCTCGTCGAACACATACGGTTTCGAGTGGCATTGCCACAGATTTCAGGGAGCAGGCGCTTCTCCTGGCACAGTATCGAACACATAGTTTCAGATAGAACAATTAGTCAAAATGGTACTATGTTTCGCATCTGGAGTTTCCTCTCTCACAAGGTCGACCACTTAGTTTCGTTGAACACATACGGTTTCGAGTGGCAACGCCACAGATTTCAGAGAACAGGCGCTTCTCCTGGCACAGTATCGAACACTTAGTTCCAGATAGATCGATTAGTTTAAAATGGAACAATGTTTCGCATCTGGAGTTTCCTCTCTCACAAGGTCGACCACTTAGTTTCGTCGAACACATACGGTTTCGAGTAGCATCGCCACAGATTTCAGAGAACTGGCGCGTCTACTGGCACAGTATCGAACACTTAGTTCCAGATAGAACAATTAGTTTAAAATGGAACCAAATTTCGCATCTGGAGTTTCCTCTCTCACAAGGTCGACCACTTACTTTCGTCGAACACATACGGTTTCGAGTAGCATCGCCACAGATTTCAGAGAACAGGCGCTTCTCCTGGCACAGTATCGAACACTTAGTATCAGATAGAACAATTAGTTTAAAATGGAACTAAGCTCTGCATCTGGTGTTTCCTCTCTCACCATGTCGACCACTTAGATTCGTCGAACACATACGGTTTCTAGCGGCATTGCCACACATTTCAGAGAACAGGCGCTTCTCCTGGCACAGTGTCGAACACATTGTTTCAGATAGAACAATTAGTTTAAAATTGAACTATGTTTCGCATCTGGAGTTTCCTCTCTCACAAGGCGACCACTTAGTTTCGTAGAACACATACGGTTTCCAGTGGCATCGCCACAGATTTCAGAGAACAGACGCTTCTACTGGCACAGTATCGAACACATAGTTTCAGATAGAACCATTAGTTTAAAATGGAACTAAGTTTCCCTGCTGGAGTTTCCTCTCTCACAAGGTCGACCACTTAGTTTCGTCGAACACATACGGTTTCGAGTGACATCGCCACTGATTTCAGAGAACAGGCGCTTCTCCTGGCACAGTATCGAACACTTAGTATCAGATAGAACAATTAGTTTAAAATGGATCTATGTTTCGCATCTGGAGTGTCCTCTCTCACAAGGTCGACCATTTAGATTCGTCGAACACATACGGTTTCGAGTAGCATCGCCACAGATTTCAGAGAACAGGCGCTTCTCCTGGCACAGTATCGAACACTTAGTTTGAGATACAACAATTAGTTTAAAATGGCAATAAGTTTCGCATCTGGAGTTTCCTCTCTCACAAGGTCGACCACTTAGTTTCCTCGAACACATACAGTTTCGAGTAGCATCGCCACAGATTTCAGAGAACAGGCGCTTCTCCTGGCACATTATCGAACACTTAGTTTCAGATAGAACAATTAGTTTAGAATGGAACTAAGTTTCGCATCTGGAGTTTACTCTCCCACAAGGTCGACCACTTAGTTTCGTCGAACACATACGGTTTCGAGTGGCACCGCCACAGATTTCAGAGAACAGGCGCTTCACCTGGCACAGTATCGAACACTTGGTTTCAGATAGAGCAATTAGTTTAAAGTGGAACTAAGTTTCGCATCTGGAGCTTCCCCTCTCAAAAGGTCGACGACTTAGTTTCGTCGGTTTCGAGTGGCATCGCTACAGATTTCAGAGAACAGGCGCTTCTCCTGGCCCAGTATCGAACACATAGATTCAGATAGAACAATTAGTTTAAAATGGAACTAAGTTTCGCATTTGGATTTTCCCCTCTCACTACGTCCACCAGTTTATTTCGTCGAACACATACGGTTTCGAGTGGCCTCGCCACAGATTTCAGAGAACAGGCGCTTCACCTGGCACAGTATCGAACACTTAGTTTCAGATAGAACAATTAGTTTACAATGGACCTAAGTTTCGCATCCGGAGTTTCCTCTCTCAGAAGGTCGACCACTTAGTTTCGTCGAACACATACGGTATCGAGGAGCATCGCGACTGATTTCAGAGAACACGCGCTTCTCCTGGCACAGTATTGAACACTTAGTTTGAGATAGAACAATTAGTTTAAAATGGCAATAAGTTTCGCATCTGGAGTTTCCTCTCTCACAAGGTCGACCACTTAGTTTCCTCGAACACATACAGTTTCGAGTAGCATCGCCACAGATTTCAGAGAACAGGCGCTTCTCCTGGCACATTATCGAACACTTAGTTACAGATAGAACAATTAGTTTAAAATGGAACTAAGTTTCGCATCTGGAGTTTACTCTCTCACAAGGTCGACCACTTAGTTTCGTCGAACACATACGGTTTCGAGTAGCATCGCCACAGATTTCAGAGAACAGGCGCTTCTCCTGGCACAGTATCGAGCACTTGGTTTCAGATAGAGCAATTAGTTTAAAGTGGAACTAAGTTTCGCATCTGGAGTTTCTCCTCTCACAAGGTCGACCACTTAGTTTCGTCGACAACTTAGTTTGGACGAACACATACGGTTTCGAGTGGCATCGCCACAGATTTCAGAGAACAGGCGCTTCTCCTGGCACCGTATCGAACACTTAGTTTCAGAGAGAACAATTAGTTTAAAATGGAAATAAGTTTCGCATCTGGAGCTTCCTCTCTCACAAGGTGGACCACTTAGTTTCGTTGAACACATACTGTTTCGAGTAGCATCGCCACTGGTTTCAGAGAACAGGCGCTTCTCCTGGCACAGTATCGAACACTTAGTATCAGAGAGAACAATTAGTTTAAAATGGAACTATGTTTCGCATTTGGAGTTTCCTCTCTCCCAAGGCGGACCACTTAGTTTCGTCAAACACATACGGTTTCCACTGGCATCGCCACAGATTTCAGAGAACAAGCGCTTCTCCTGGCACAGTATCGAACACTTAGTTTCAGAGAGAACAATTAGTTTAAAATGGAAATAAGTTTCGCATCTGGAGCTTCCTCTCTCACAAGGTCGACCACTTAGTTTCGTCGACAACTTAGTTTCGACGAACACATACGGTTTCGAGTGGCATCGCCACAGATTTCAGAGAACAGGCGCTTCTCCTGGCACCGTATCGAACACTTAGTTTCAGAGAGAACAATTAGTTTAAAATGGAAATAAGTTTCGCATCTGGAGCTTCCTCTCTCACAAGGTGGACCACTTAGTTTCGTCGAACACATACGGTTTCGAGTAGCATCGCCACTGATTTCAGAGAACAGGCGCTTCTCCTGGCACAGTATCGAACACTTAGTTTCAGAGAGAACAATTAGTTTAAAATGGAACTATGTTTCGCATTTGGAGTTTCCTCTCTCCCAAGGTGGACCACTTAGTTTCGTCAAACACATACGGTTTCCACTGGCATCGCCACAGATTTCAGAGAACAGGCGCCTCTCCTGGCATGGTAACGAACACTTAGTTTCAGAGAGAACAATTAGTTTAAAATGGAACTAACTTTCGCATCTGGAGTTTCCTCTCTCAGAAGGTCGACCACTTAGTTTCGTCGAACACATACGGTTTCGAGTGGCAACGCCACAGATTTCAGAGAACAGGCGCTTCTCCTGGCACAGTATCGAACACTTAGTTTCAGAGAGAACAATTAGTTTAAAATGGAACTATGTTTCGCATTTGGAGTTTCCTCTCTCCCAAGGTGGACCACTTAGTTTCGTCAAACACATACGGTTTCCATTGGCATCGCCACAGATTTCAGAGAACAAGCGCTTCTCCTGGCACAGTATCGAACACTTAGTTTCAGAGAGAACAATTAGTTTAAAATGGAAATAAGTTTCGCATCTGGAGTTTCCTCTCTCACAAGGTTGACCACCTAGTTTCGTCGAACATATACGGTTTCCACTGGCATCGCCACAGATTTCAGAGAACAGGCGCTTCTCCTGGCACAGTAACGAACACTTAGTTTCAGAGAGAACAATTAGTTTAAAATTGAATTAAGTTTCGCATCTGGAGTATCGTCTCTCACAAGGTCGACCACCTAGTTTCGTCGAACATATACGGTTTCGAGTGGCATCGCCACAGATTACAGAGAACAGGCGTTTCTCCTGGCACAGTATCGAACACTTAGTTTCAGCTAGAACGATTAGTTTAAAATGGAACTAAGTTTCGCATCTGGAGTTTCCTCTCCCACAAGGTCGACCACTTAGTTTCCTCGAACACATACGGTTTCGAGTGGCAACGCCACAGATTTCAGAGAACAGGCGCTTCTCCTGGCACAGTATCGAACACTTAGTTTCAGAGAGAACAATTAGTTTAAAATGGAACTATGTTTCGCATTTGGAGTTTCCTCTCTCCCAAGGTGGACCACTTAGTTTCGTCAAACACATACGGTTTCCATTGGCATCGCCACAGATTTCAGAGAACAAGCGCTTCTCCTGGCACAGTATCGAACACATAGTTTCAGAGAGAACAATTAGTTTAAAATGGAAATAAGTTTCGCATCTGGAGTTTCCTCTCTCACAAGGTTGACCACCTAGTTTCGTCGAACATATACGGTTTCCACTGGCATCGCCACAGATTTCAGAGAACAGGCGCTTCTCCTGGCACAGTAACGAACACTTAGTTTCAGAGAGAACAATTAGTTTAAAATTGAAATAAGTTTCGCATCTGGAGTTTCGTCTCTCACAAGGTCGACCACCTAGTTTCGTCGAACATATACGGTTTCGAGTGGCATCGCCACAGATTACAGAGAACAGGCGTTTCTCCTGGCACAGTATCGAACACTTAGTTTCAGCTAGAACGATTAGTTTAAAATGGAACTAAGTTTCGCATCTGGAGTTTCCTCTCCCACAAGGTCGACCACTTAGTTTCCTCGAACACATACAGTTTCGAGTAGCATCGCCACAGATTTCAGCGAAGAGGCGCTTCTCCTGGCACAGTATCGAACATTTAGTTTCAGATAGAACAATTAGTTTAAAATGGCACTAAGTTTCGCGTCTGGAGTTTCTTTTCTCACAAGGTCGGCCACTCAGTTTCGTCGAACACATACCGTTTCGAGCGGCATCGCCACAGATTTCAGAGAACAGCCGCTTCTCCTGGCACGGTATCGAACACTTAGTGTCAGATAGAAAAATTAGTTTAAAATGGAACTCAGTTTCGCATCTGGAGTTTCCTCTCTCAGAAGGTCGACCACTTAGTTTCGTCGAACACATACGGTTTCGAGTGGCATCGCCACAGATATCAGAGAACAGGCGCTTCTCCTGGCACGGTATCGAACCCTTAGTTTCAGATAGAACAATTAGTTCAAAATGGAACTAGTTTCGCATCTGTAGTTTCCTCTCTCACAAGGTCGGCCACTTAGTTTCGTCGAACACATACGGTTTCGAGTGGCATCGCCACAGATTTCAGAGAACAGCAGCTTCTCCTGGCACAGTATCGAACACTTAGTTTCAGAGAGAACAATTAGTTTAAAATGGAACTATGTTTCGCATTTGGAGTTTCCTCTCTCCCAAGGTGGACCACTTAGTTTCGTCAAACACATACGGTTTCCACTGGCATCGCCACAGATTTCAGAGAACAGGCGCCTCTCCTGGCATGGTAACGAACACTTAGTTTCAGAGAGAACAATTAGTTTAAAATGGAACTAACTTTCGCATCTGGAGTTTCCTCTCTCAGAAGGTCGACCACTTAGTTTCGTCGAACACATACGGTTTCGAGTGGCAACGCCACAGATTTCAGAGAACAGGCGCTTCTCCTGGCACAGTATCGAACACTTAGTTTCAGAGAGAACAATTAGTTTAAAATGGAACTATGTTTCGCATTTGGAGTTTCCTCTCTCCCAAGGTGGACCACTTAGTTTCGTCAAACACATACGGTTTCCATTGGCATCGCCACAGATTTCAGAGAACAAGCGCTTCTCCTGGCACAGTATCGAACACTTAGTTTCAGAGAGAACAATTAGTTTAAAATGGAAATAAGTTTCGCATCTGGAGTTTCCTCTCTCACAAGGTTGACCACCTAGTTTCGTCGAACATATACGGTTTCCACTGGCATCGCCACAGATTTCAGAGAACAGGCGCTTCTCCTGGCACAGTAACGAACACTTAGTTTCAGAGAGAACAATTAGTTTAAAATTGAAATAAGTTTCGCATCTGGAGTTTCGTCTCTCACAAGGTCGACCACCTAGTTTCGTCGAACATATACGGTTTCGAGTGGCATCGCCACAGATTACAGAGAACAGGCGTTTCTCCTGGCACAGTATCGAACACTTAGTTTCAGCTAGAACGATTAGTTTAAAATGGAACTAAGTTTCGCATCTGGAGTTTCCTCTCCCACAAGGTCGACCACTTAGTTTCCTCGAACACATACGGTTTCGAGTGGCAACGCCACAGATTTCAGAGAACAGGCGCTTCTCCTGGCACAGTATCGAACACTTAGTTTCAGAGAGAACAATTAGTTTAAAATGGAACTATGTTTCGCATTTGGAGTTTCCTCTCTCCCAAGGTGGACCACTTAGTTTCGTCAAACACATACGGTTTCCATTGGCATCGCCACAGATTTCAGAGAACAAGCGCTTCTCCTGGCACAGTATCGAACACTTAGTTTCAGAGAGAACAATTAGTTTAAAATGGAAATAAGTTTCGCATCTGGAGTTTCCTCTCTCACAAGGTTGACCACCTAGTTTCGTCGAAAATATACGGTTTCCACTGGCATCGCCACAGATTTCAGAGAACAGGCGCTTCTCCTGGCACAGTAACGAACACTTAGTTTCAGAGAGAACAATTAGTTTAAAATTGAAATAAGTTTCGCATCTGGAGTTTCGTCTCTCACAAGGTCGACCACCTAGTTTCGTCGAACATATACGGTTTCGAGTGGCATCGCCACAGATTACAGAGAACAGGCGTTTCTCCTGGCACAGTATCGAACACTTAGTTTCAGCTAGAACGATTAGTTTAAAATGGAACTAAGTTTCGCATCTGGAGTTTCCTCTCCCACAAGGTCGACCACTTAGTTTCCTCGAACACATACAGTTTCGAGTAGCATCGCCACAGATTTCAGCGAAGAGGCGCTTCTCCTGGCACAGTATCGAACATTTAGTTTCAGATAGAACAATTAGTTTAAAATGGCACTAAGTTTCGCGTCTGGAGTTTCTTTTCTCACAAGGTCGGCCACTCAGTTTCGTCGAACACATACCGTTTCGAGCGGCATCGCCACAGATTTCAGAGAACAGCCGCTTCTCCTGGCACGGTATCGAACACTTAGTGTCAGATAGAAAAATTAGTTTAAAATGGAACTCAGTTTCGCATCTGGAGTTTCCTCTCTCAGAAGGTCGACCACTTAGTTTCGTCGAACACATACGGTTTCGAGTGGCATCGCCACAGATATCAGAGAACAGGCGCTTCTCCTGGCACGGTATCGAACCCTTAGTTTCAGATAGAACAATTAGTTCAAAATGGAACTAGTTTCGCATCTGTAGTTTCCTCTCTCACAAGGTCGGCCACTTAGTTTCGTCGAACACATACGGTTTCGAGTGGCATCGCCACAGATTTCAGAGAACAGCAGCTTCTCCTGGCACAGTATCGAACACTTAATTTCAGATGGAACAATTAGTTTAAAATGGAACTAAGTTTCGGATCTGGAGATTCCTCTCCCACAAGGTCGACCACTTAGTTACAGTCGAACACATACGGTTTCGAGTGGCATCGCCACAGATTTCAGAGAACAGGCGCCTCTCCTGGCATGGTAACGAACACTTAGTTTCAGATAGAACAATTAGTTTAAAATGGAACTAACTTTCGCATCTGGAGTTTCCTCTCACAGAAGGTCGACCACTTAGTTTCGTCGAACACATACGGTTTCGAGTAGCATCGCCACCGATTTCAGAGAACAGGCCCTTCTCCTGGCACAGTATCGAACACTTAGTATCAGATAGAACAATTACTTTAAAATGGAACTAAGTTTCGCATCTGGAGTTTCCCCTCTCACAAGGTCGACCACTTAGTTTCGTCGAACACATACGGTTTCGAGTGGCACCGCCACAGATTTCAGAGAACAGGCGCTTCTCCTGGCACAGTATCGAACACTTGGTTTCAGATAGAGCAATTAGTTTAAAGTGGAACTAAGTTTCGCATCTGGAGATTCTCCTCTCACAAGGTCGACCACTTAGTTTCGTCGAACACATACGGTTTCGAGTGGCATCGCCACAGATTTCAGAGAACAGGCGCTTCTCCTGGCACAGTATCGAACACTTAGTTTCAGAGAGAACAATTAGTTTAAAATGGAACTAAGTTTCGCATCTGGAGCTTCCTCTCTCACAAGGTCGGCCACTTAGTTTCGTCGAACACATACGGTTTCGAGTGGCATCGCCACAGATTTCAGAGAACAGGCGCTTCTCCTGGCACAGTATCGAACACTTAGTATCAGATAGAACAATTAGTTTAAAATGGATCTATGTTTCGCATCTGGAGTGTCCTCTCTCACAAGGTCGACCATTTAGATTCGTCGAACACATACGGTTTCGAGTAGCATCGCCACAGATTTCAGAGAACAGGCGCTTCTCCTGGCACAGTATCGAACACTTAGTTTGAGAGAGAACAATTAGTTTAAAATGGAACTATGTTTCGCATTTGGAGCTTCCTCTCTCACAAGGTGGACCACTGAGTTTCGTCGAACACATACGGTTTCGAGTAGCATCGCCACAGATTTCAGAGAACAGGCGCTTCTCCTGGCACAGTGTCGAACACATAGTTTCAGATAGAACAATTAGGTTAAAATGGAACTAAGTTTCGCATCTGGAGTTTCCTCTCTTACAAGGTCGACCACTTAGTTTTGTGGAACACATACGGTTTCGAGTGGCATCGCCACAGATTTCAGAGAACAGGCGATTCTCTGGCACAGTATCGAACACTTAGTATCAGATAGAACAATTAGTTTAAAATGGAATTAAGCTCTGCATCTGGTGTTTCCTCTCTCACAAGGTCGACCACTTAGTTTCCTCGAACACATACGATTTCGAGTGGCATCGCCACAGATTTCAGAGAACAAGCGCTTCTCCTGGCACAGTACCGATTTCGACGAAAGTGTGGAAGTGGATTTTTCGCCTTTTTCTGGCACAGTATCGAACACTTAGTTTCAGATAGATCAATTAGTTTAAAATGGAACAATGTTTCGCATCTGGAGTTTCCTCTCACAGAAGGTCGACCACTTAGTTTCGTCGAACACATACGGTTTCGAGTGGCACCGCCACAGATTTCAGAGAACAGGCGCTTCTCCTGGCACAGTATCGAACACTTGGTTTCAGATAGAGCAATTACTTTAAAATGGAACTAAGTTTCGCATCTGGAGATTCTCCTCTCACAAGGTCGACCACTTAGTTTCGTCGAACACATACGGTTTCGAGTGGCATCGCCACAGATTTCAGAGAACAAGCGCTTCTCCTGGCACAGTACCGATTTCGACGAAAGTGTGGAAGTGGATTTTTCGCCTTTTTCTGGCACAGTATCGAACACTTAGTTTCAGATAGATCAATTAGTTTAAAATGGAACAATGTTTCGCATCTGGAGTTTCCTCTCACAGAAGGTCGACCACTTAGTTTCGTCGAACACATACGGTTTCGAGTGGCACCGCCACAGATTTCAGAGATCAGGCGCTTCTCCTGGCACAGTATCGAACACTTGGTTTCAGATAGAGCAATTACTTTAAAATGGAACTAAGTTTCGCATCTGGAGATTCTCCTCTCACAAGGTCGACCACTTAGTTTCGTCGAACACATACGGTTTCGAGTGGCATCGCCACAGATTTCAGAGAACAGGCGCTTCTCCTGGCACAGTATCGAACACTTAGTTTCAGAGAGAACAATTAGTTTAAAATGGAACTAAGTTTCGCATCTGGAGCTTCCTCTCTCACAAGGTCAGCCACTTAGTTTCGTCGAACACATACGGTTTCGAGTGGCATCGCCACAGATTTCAGAGAACAGGCGCTTCTCCTGGCACAGTATCGAACACTTAGTATCAGATAGAACAATTAGTTTAAAATGGATCTATGTTTCGCATCTGGAGTGTCCTCTCTCACAAGGTCGACCATTTAGATTCGTCGAACACATACGGTTTCGAGTAGCATCGCCACAGATTTCAGAGAACAGGCGCTTCTCCTGGCACAGTATCGAACACTTAGTTTGAGAGAGAACAATTAGTTTAAAATGGAACTATGTTTCGCATTTGGAGCTTCCTCTCTCACAAGGTGGACCACTGAGTTTCGTCGAACACATACGGTTTCGAGTAGCATCGCCACTGATTTCAGAGAACAGGCGCTTCTCCTGGCACAGTATCGAACACTTAGTTCCAGATAGATCAATTAGTTTAAAATGGAACAATGTTTTGCATCTGGAGTTTCCTATCGCACAAGGTCGACGACTTAATTTCGTCGAACACATACGGTTTCGAGTGGCATCGCCAGAGATTTCAGAGAACAGGCGCTTCTCCTGGAACAGTATCGAACACATAGTTTCAGATAGAACAATTAGTTTAAAATGGAACTAAGTTTCGCTTCTGGAGTTTCCTCTCTCAGAAGGTCGACCACTTAGTTTCGTCGAACACATAAGGTTTCGAGTAGCACCGCGACAGATTTCAGAGAACAGGCGCTTCTTCTGGCACAGTATCGAACACTTAGTTTCAGATAGAACAATTAGTTTAAACGGAACTAATTCTCGCAACTGGAGTTTCCTCCCTCGCAAGGTCGACCATTTAGGTTCGTCGAACACATACGGTTTCGAGTGGCATTGCCACAGATTTCAGAGAACAGGCGCTTCTCCTGGCACAGTGTCGAACACATAGTTTCAGATAGAACAATTAGGTTAAAATGGAACTAAGTTTCGCATCTGGAGTTTCCTCTCTTACAAGGTCGACCACTTAGTTTCGTGGAACACATACGGTTTCGAGTGGCATCGCCACAGATTTCAGAGAACAGGCGATTCTCTGGCACAGTATCGAACACTTAGTATCAGATAGAACAATTAGTTTAAAATGGAATTAAGCTCTGCATCTGGTGTTTCCTCTCTCACAAGGTCGACCACTTAGTTTCCTCGAACACATACGATTTCGAGTGGCATCGCCACAGATTTCAGAGAACAAGCGCTTCTCCTGGCACAGTACCGATTTCGACGAAAGTGTGGAAGTGGATTTTTCGCCTTTTTCTGGCACAGTATCGAACACTTAGTTTCAGATAGATCAATTAGTTTAAAATGGAACAATGTTTCGCATCTGGAGTTTCCTCTCACAGAAGGTCGACCACTTAGTTTCGTCGAACACATACGGTTTCGAGTGGCACCGCCACAGATTTCAGAGAACAGGCGCTTCTCCTGGCACAGTATCGAACACTTGGTTTCAGATAGAGCAATTACTTTAAAATGGAACTAAGTTTCGCATCTGGAGATTCTCCTCTCACAAGGTCGACCACTTAGTTTCGTCGAACACATACGGTTTCGAGTGGCATCGCCACAGATTTCAGAGAACAGGCGCTTCTCCTGGCACAGTATCGAACACTTAGTTTCAGAGAGAACAATTAGTTTAAAATGGAACTAAGTTTCGCATCTGGAGCTTCCTCTCTCACAAGGTCAGCCACTTAGTTTCGTCGAACACATACGGTTTCGAGTGGCATCGCCACAGATTTCAGAGAACAGGCGCTTCTCCTGGCACAGTATCGAACACTTAGTATCAGATAGAACAATTAGTTTAAAATGGATCTATGTTTCGCATCTGGAGTGTCCTCTCTCACAAGGTCGACCATTTAGATTCGTCGAACACATACGGTTTCGAGTAGCATCGCCACAGATTTCAGAGAACAGGCGCTTCTCCTGGCACAGTATCGAACACTTAGTTTGAGAGAGAACAATTAGTTTGAAATGGAACTATGTTTCGCATTTGGAGCTTCCTCTCTCACAAGGTGGACCACTGAGTTTCGTCGAACACATACGGTTTCGAGTAGCATCGCCACTGATTTCAGAGAACAGGCGCTTCTCCTGGCACAGTATCGAACACTTAGTTCCAGATAGATCAATTAGTTTAAAATGGAACAATGTTTTGCATCTGGAGTTTCCTATCGCACAAGGTCGACGACTTAATTTCGTCGAACACATACGGTTTCGAGTGGCATCGCCAGAGATTTCAGAGAACAGGCGCTTCTCCTGGAACAGTATCGAACACATAGTTTCAGATAGAACAATTAGTTTAAAATGGAACTAAGTTTCGCTTCTGGAGTTTCCTCTCTCAGAAGGTCGACCACTTAGTTTCGTCGAACACATAAGGTTTCGAGTAGCACCGCGACAGATTTCAGAGAACAGGCGCTTCTTCTGGCACAGTATCGAACACTTAGTTTCAGATAGAACAATTAGTTTAAACGGAACTAATTCTCGCAACTGGAGTTTCCTCCCTCGCAAGGTCGACCATTTAGGTTCGTCGAACACATACGGTTTCGAGTGGCATTGCCACAGATTTCAGAGAACAGGCGCTTCTCCTGGCACAGTGTCGAACACATAGTTTCAGATAGAACAATTAGGTTAAAATGGAACTAAGTTTCGCATCTGGAGTTTCCTCTCTTACAAGGTCGACCACTTAGTTTCGTGGAACACATACGGTTTCGAGTGGCATCGCCACAGATTTCAGAGAACAGGCGATTCTCTGGCACAGTATCGAACACTTAGTTTCAGATAGAACAATTATTTTAAAATGGAACTATGTTCCGCATCTTGTGAATCCTCCCTCACAAGGTCAATCACTTAGTTTCGTCGAACACATACGGTTTCGAGTGGCCTCGCCACAGATTTCAGAGAACAGGCGCTTCGCCTGTCACATTATCGAAAACTCAGGTTCAGATAGAACAATTAGTTTAAAATGGAACAATGTTTCGCATCTGGAGTTTCCTCCCTCACAAGGTCGACCACTTAGTTTCGTCGAACACATACGGTTTCGAGTGGCACCGCCACAGATTTCAGAGAAAAGGCGCTTCTCCTGGCACAGTATCGAACACTTAGTTTCAGATAGAATAATTAGTTTAAAATGGAACTAAGTCTCGCATCTGGAGTTTCCTCTCTCACAAGGTCGACCACTTAGTTTCCTCGAACACATACGGTTTCGAGTGGCATCGCCACAGATTTCAGAAAACAGCCGCTTCCCCTGGCACAGTATCGAACACTTAGTTGCAGATAGAACAATTAATTTGAAATGGAACTAAGTTTCGCATCTGAAGTTTCCTCTCTCAAAAGGTCGACCACTTAGTTTCGTCGAACACATACGGTTTCGAGTAGCAGCGCGACAGATTTCAGAGAACAGGCGCTTCTCCTGGCACAGTATCGAACACTTAGTTTCAGATAGAACAATTAGTTTAAACGGAACTATTTTTCGCAACTGGAGTTTCCTCTCTCGCAAGGTCGACCATTTAGGTACGTCGAACACATACGGTTTCGAGTGGCATCGCCACAGATTTCAGAGAACAGGCGCTTCTCCTGGCACAGTGTCGAACACAAAGTTTCAGATAGAACCATTAGGTTAAAATGGAACTAAGTTTCGCATCTGGAGTTTCCTCTCTTACAAGGTCGACCACTTAGTTTCGTGGAACACATACGGTTTCGAGTGTCATCGCCACAGATTTCAGAGAACAGGCGATTCTCTGGCACAGTATCGAACACTTAGTTTCAGATAGAACAATTATTTTAAAATGGAACTATGTTCCGCATCTTGTGAATCCTCCCTCACAAGGTCAATCACTTAGTTTCGTCGAACACATACGGTTTCGAGTGGCCTCGCCACAGATTTCAGAGAACAGGCGCTTCGCCTGTCACATTATCGAAAACTCAGGTTCAGATAGAACAATTAGTTTAAAATGGAACAATGTTTCGCATCTGGAGTTTCCTCCCTCACAAGGTCGACCACTTAGTTTCGTCGAACACATACGGTTTCGAGTGGCACCGCCACAGATTTCAGAGAAAAGGCGCTTCTCCTGGCACAGTATCGAACACTTAGTTTCAGATAGAATAATTAGTTTAAAATGGAACTAAGTCTCGCATCTGGAGTTTCCTCTCTCACAAGGTCGACCACTTAGTTTCCTCGAACACATACGGTTTCGAGTGGCATCGCCACAGATTTCAGAAAACAGCCGCTTCCCCTGGCACAGTATCGAACACTTAGTTGCAGATAGAACAATTAATTTGAAATGGAACTAAGTTTCGCATCTGAAATTTCCTCTCTCAAAAGGTCGACCACTTAGTTTCGTCGAACACATACGGTTTCGAGTAGCAGCGCGACAGATTTCAGAGAACAGGCGCTTCTCCTGGCACAGTATCGAACACTTAGTTTCAGATAGAACAATTAGTTTAAACGGAACTATTTTTCGCAACTGGAGTTTCCTCTCTCGCAAGGTCGACCATTTAGGTACGTCGAACACATACGGTTTCGAGTGGCATCGCCACAGATTTCAGAGAACAGGCGCTTCTCCTGGCACAGTGTCGAACACAAAGTTTCAGATAGAACCATTAGGTTAAAATGGAACTAAGTTTCGCATCTGGAGTTTCCTCTCTTACAAGGTCGACCACTTAGTTTCGTGGAACACATACGGTTTCGAGTGTCATCGCCACAGATTTCAGAGAACAGGCGATTCTCTGGCACAGTATCGAACACTTAGTTTCAGATAGAACAATTATTTTAAAATGGAACTATGTTCCGCATCTTGTGAATCCTCCCTCACAAGGTCAATCACTTAGTTTCGTCGAACACATACGGTTTCGAGTGGCCTCGCCACAGATTTCAGAGAACAGGCGCTTCGCCTGTCACATTATCGAAAACTCAGGTTCAGATGGAACATTTAGTTTAAAATGGAACTATGTTTCGCTTCTGGAGTTTCCTCTCTCACAAGGTCGACCACTTAGTTTCGTTGAACACATACGGCTTCGAGTGGCATCGAAACAGATTTCAGAGAACAGTCGCTTCTCCTGGCACAGTATCGAGCACTTAGTTTCAGATAGAACAATTAGTTTAAAATGGAACAAAGTTTGGCATCTGGAGTTTCCTCTCTCACAAGGTCGACAATTTAGATTCGTCGAACACATACGGTTTCGAGTGGCATTGCCACAGATTTCTGAGACCAGGCGCTTCTTCTGGCACAGTATCGAACACATAGTTTCAGATAGAACAATTAGTTTAAAATGGAACTAAGTTTCGCATCTGGAGTTTCCTCTTTTACAAGGTCGGCCACTTAGTTTCGTCGAACACATACGGTTTCGATTGGCATCGCCACAGATTTCAGAGAACAGGCGCTTCTCCTGGCACAGTATCGAACACTTAGAATCAGAAGGAACAATTGCTTTAAAATGGAACTAAATTTCGAAATCTGGAGTTTCCTCTCTCAAAAGGTCGACCATTTAGTTCCGTCGAACACATACGGTTTCGAGTAGCATCGCCACAGATTTCAGAGAACAGGCGCTTCTCCTGGCACAGTGTCGAACACAAAGTTTCAGATAGAACCATTAGGTTAAAATGGAACTAAGTTTCGCATCTGGAGTTTCCTCTCTTACAAGGTCGACCACTTAGTTTCGTGGAACACATACGGTTTCGAGTGTCATCGCCACAGATTTCAGAGAACAGGCGATTCTCTGGCACAGTATCGAACACTTAGTTTCAGATAGAACAATTATTTTAAAATGGAACTATGTTCCGCATCTTGTGAATCCTCCCTCACAAGGTCAATCACTTAGTTTCGTCGAACACATACGGTTTCGAGTGGCCTCGCCACAGATTTCAGAGAACAGGCGCTTCGCCTGTCACATTATCGAAAACTCAGGTTCAGATGGAACATTTAGTTTAAAATGGAACTATGTTTCGTTTCTGGAGTTTCCTCTCTCACAAGGTCGACCACTTAGTTTCGTTGAACACATACGGCTTCGAGTGGCATCGAAACAGATTTCAGAGAACAGTCGCTTCTCCTGGCACAGTATCGAGCACTTAGTTTCAGATAGAACAATTAGTTTAAAATGGAACAAAGTTTGGCATCTGGAATTTCCTCTCTCACAAGGTCGACCATTTAGATTCGTCGAACACATACGGTTTCGAGTGGCATCGCCACAGATTTCTGAGACCAGGCGCTTCTTCTGGCACAGTATCGAACACATAGTTTCAGATAGAACAATTAGTTTAAAATGGAACTAAGTTTCGCATCTGGAGTTTCCTCTTTTACAAGGTCGGCCACTTAGTTTCGTCGAACACATACGGTTTCGAGTGGCATCGCCACAGATTTCTGAGACCAGGCGCTTCTTCTGGCACAGTATCGAACACATAGTTTCAGATAGAACAATTAGTTTAAAATGGAACTAAGTTTCGCATCTGGAGTTTCCTCTTTTACAAGGTCGGCCACTTAGTTTCGTCGAACACATACGGTTTCGATTGGCGTCGCCACAGATTTCAGAGAACAGGCGCTTCTCCTGGCACAGTATCGAACACTTAGAATCAGAAGGAACAATTGCTTTAAAATGGAACTAAATTTCGAAATCTGGAGTTTCCTCTCTCAAAAGGTCGACCATTTAGTTCCGTCGAACACATACGGTTTCGAGTAGCATCGCCACAGATTTCAGAGAACACGCGCTTCTCCAGGCACAGTATCGAACTCTTTCAGATAGAACAATTAGTTTAAAATGGTACTAAGTTTCGCATTTGGAGTTTCTTCCCGCACAAGGCGACCACTTAGTCTCGTCGAACACATACGGTTTCGAGTGGCATTGCCACAGATTTCAGGGAGCAGGCGCTTCTCCTGGCACAGTATCGAACACATAGTTTCAGATAGAACAATTAGTCAAAATGGTACTATGTTTCGCATCTGGAGTTTCCTCTCTCACAAGGTCGACCACTTAGTTTCGTTGAACACATACGGTTTCGAGTGGCAACGCCACAGATTTCAGAGAACAGGCGCTTCTCCTGGCAGAGTATCGAACACTTAGTTTCAGAGAGAACAATTAGTTTAAAATGGAACTAAGTTTCGCATCTGCAGTTTCCTCTCTCACAAGGCGGCCACTTAGTTTCGTGGAGCACATACGGTTTCGAGTGGCATCGCCACAGGTTTCACAGAACTGGCGCTTCTCCTGGCACAGTATCGAACACTTAGTATCAGATAGAACAATTAGTTTAAAATGGAACTAAGTTTCGCTTCCGGAGTTTCCTCTCTCAGAAGGTCGACCACTTAGTTTCGTCGAACACATTCGGTTTCGAATAGCAACTCCACAGGTTTCAGAGAACAGGCGCTTCTACAGGCACAGTATCGAACACTTAGTATCAGATAGATCAATTAGTTTAAAATGGAACAATGTTTCGCATCTGGAGTTTCCTCTCTCACAAGGTCGACCACTTAGTTTCGTCGAACACATACGGTTTCGAGTAGCATCGCCACTGATTTCAGAGAACAGGCGCTTCTCCTGGCACAGTATCGAACAATTAGTTCCAGATAGATCGATTAGTTTAAAATGGAACAATGTTTCGCATCTGGAGTTTCCTCTCTCACAAGGTCGACCACTTAGTTTCGTCGAACACATACGGTTTCGAGTAGCATCGCCACAGATTTCAGAGAACTGGCGCGTCTACTGGCACAGTATCGAACACTTAGTTCCAGATAGATCAATTAGTTTAAAATGGAACAATGTTTCGCATCTGGAGTTTCCTCTCTCACAAGGTCGACCACTTAGTTTCGTCGAACACATACGGTTTCGAGTAGCATCGCCACAGATTTCAGAGAACAGGTGCTTCTCCAGGCACAGTATCGAACACTTAGTTTCAGATGGAACACTTAGTTTTAAATGGAACTAAGTTTCGCTTCTGGAGTTTCCTCTCTCACAAGGTCGACCATTTAGTTCCGTCGAACACATACGGTTTCGAGTAGCATCGCCACAGATTTCAGAGAACAGGCGCTTCTCCAGGCACAGTATCGAACTCTTTCAGATAGAACAATTAGTTTAAAATGGTACTAAGTTTCGCATTTGGAGTTTCTTCCCGCACAAGGCGACCACTTAGTCTCGTCGAACACATACGGTTGCGAGTGGCATTGCCACAGATTTCAGGGAACAGGCGCTTCTCCTGGCACAGTATCGAACACATAGTTTCAGATAGAACAATTAGTTAAAATGGTACTATGTTTCGCATCTGGAGTGTCCTCTATCACAAGGTCGACCACTTAGTTTCGTCGAACACATACGATTTCGAGTGGGATCGCCACAGATTTCAGAGAACAGTCGCTTCTCCTGGCAGAGTATCGAACACTCAGTTTCAGATAGAACAATTAGTTTAAAATGGAACCAAATTTCGCATCTGGAGTTTCCTCTCTCACAAGGTCGACCACTTACTTTCGTCGAACACATACGGTTTCGAGTAGCATCGCCACAGATTTCAGAGAACAGGCGCTTCTCCTGGCACAGTATCGAACACTTAGTATCAGATAGAACAATTAGTTTAAAATGGAACTAAGCTCTGCATCTGGTGTTTCCTCTCTCACCATGTCGACCACTTAGATTCGTCGAACACATACGGTTTCTAGTGGCATTGCCACACATTTCAGAGAACAGGCGCTTCTCCTGGCACAGTGTCGAACACATTGTTTCAGATAGAACAATTAGTTTAAAATTGAACTATGTTTCGCATCTGGAGTTTCCTCTCTCACAAGGCGACCACTTAGTTTCGTAGAACACATACGGTTTCCAGTGGCATCGCCACAGATTTCAGAGAACAGACGCTTCTACTGGCACAGTATCGAACACATAGTTTCAGATAGAACCATTAGTTTAAAATGGAACTAAGTTTCGCTGCTGGAGTTTCCTCTCTCACAAGGTCGACCACTTAGTTTCGTCGAACACATACGGTTTCGAGTGACATCGCCACAGATTTCAGAGAACAGGCGCTTCTCCTGGCACAGTATCGAACACTTAGTATCAGATAGAACAATTAGTTTAAAATGGATCTATGTTTCGCATCTGGAGTGTCCTCTCTCACAAGGTCGACCATTTAGATTCGTCGAACACATACGGTTTCGAGTAGCATCGCCACAGATTTCAGAGAACAGGCGCTTCTCCTGGCACAGTATCGAACACTTAGTTTGAGATAGAACAATTAGTTTAAAATGGCAATAAGTTTCGCATCTGGAGTTTCCTCTCTCACAAGGTCGACCACTTAGTTTCCTCGAACACATACAGTTTCGAGTAGCATCGCCACAGATTTCAGAGAACAGGCGCTTCTCCTGGCACATTATCGAACACTTAGTTTCGGATGGAACAATTAGTTTAGAATGGAACTAATTTTCGCATCTGGAGTTTACTCTCCCACAAGGTCGACCACTTAGTTTCGTCGAACACATACGGTTTCGAGTGGCACCGCCACAGATTTCAGAGAACAGGCGCTTCACCTGGCACAGTATCGAACACTTGGTTTCAGATAGAGCAATTAGTTTAAAGTGGAACTAAGTTTCGCATCTGGAGCTTCCCCTCTCAAAAGGTCGACGACTTAGTTTCGTCGGTTTCGAGTGGCATCGCTACAGATTTCAGAGAACAGGCGCTTCTCCTGGCCCAGTATCGAACACATAGATTCAGATAGAACAATTAGTTTAAAATGGAACTAAGTTTCGCATTTGGATTTTCCCCTCTCACTACGTCCACCAGTTTATTTCGTCGAACACATACGGTTTCGAGTGGCCTCGCCACAGATTTCAGAGAACAGGCGCTTCACCTGGCACAGTATCGAACACTTAGTTTCAGATAGAACAATTAGTTTACAATGGACCTAAGTTTCGCATCCGGAGTTTCCTCTCTCAGAAGGTCGACCACTTAGTTTCGTCGAACACATACGGTATCGAGGAGCATCGCGACTGATTTCAGAGAACACGCGCTTCTCCTGGCACAGTATTGAACACTTAGTTTGAGATAGAACAATTAGTTTAAAATGGCAATAAGTTTCGCATCTGGAGTTTCCTCTCTCACAAGGTCGACCACTTAGTTTCCTCGAACACATACAGTTTCGAGTAGCATCGCCACAGATTTCAGAGAACAGGCGCTTCTCCTGGCACAGTATCGAACACTTAGTTACAGATAGAACAATTAGTTTAAAATGGAACTAAGTTTCGCATCTGGAGTTTACTCTCTCACAAGGTCGACCACTTAGTTTCGTCGAACACATACGGTTTCGAGTAGCATCGCCACAGATTTCAGAGAACAGGCGCTTCTCCTGGCACAGTATCGAACACTTGGTTTCAGATAGAGCAATTAGTTTAAAGTGGAACTATGTTTCGCATCTGGAGTTTCTCCTCTCACAAGGTCGACCACTTAGTTTCGTCGACAACTTAGTTTCGATGAACACATACGGTTTCGAGTGGCATCGCCACAGATTTCAGAGAACAGGCGCTTCTCCTGGCACCGTATCGAACACTTAGTTTCAGAGAGAACAATTAGTTTAAAATGGAAATAAGTTTCGCATCTGGATCTTCCTCTCTCACAAGGTGGACCACTTAGTTTCGTCGAACACATACGGTTTCGAGTAGCATCGCCACTGGTTTCAGAGAACAGGCGCTTCTCCTGGCACAGTATCGAACACTTAGTTTCAGAGAGAACAATTAGTTTAAAATGGAACTATGTGTTGCATTTGGAGTTTCCTCTCTCCCAAGGTGGACCACTTAGTTTCGTCAAATACATACGGTTTCCACTGGCATCGCCACAGATTTCAGAGAACAAGCGCTTCTCCTGGCACAGTATCGAACACTTAGTTTCAGAGAGAACAATTAGTTTAAAATGGAAATAAGTTTCGCATCTGGAGCTTCCTCTCTCACAAGGTCGACCACTTAGTTTCGTCGACAACTTAGTTTCGACGAACACATACGGTTTCGAGTGGCATCGCCACAGATTTCAGAGAACAGGCGCTTCTCCTGGCACCGTATCGAACACTTAGTTTCAGAGAGAACAATTAGTTTAAAATGGAAATAAGTTTCGCATCTGGAGCTTCCTCTCTCACAAGGTGGACCACTTAGTTTCGTCGAACACATACGGTTTCGAGTAGCATCGCCACTGATTTCAGAGAACAGCCGCTTCTCCTGGCACAGTATCGAACACTTAGTTTCAGAGAGAACAATTAGTTTAAAATGGAACTATGTTTCGCATTTGGAGTTTCCTCTCTCCCAAGGTGGACCACTTAGTTTCGTCAAACACATACGGTTTCCACTGGCATCGCCACAGATTTCAGAGAACAGGCGCTTCTCCTGGCACAGTATCGAACACTTAGTTTCAGAGAGAACAATTAGTTTAAAATGGAACTAAGTTTCGCATCTGGAGTTTCCTCTCTCACAAGGTCGACCACTTAGTTTCGTCGAACACATACGGTTTCGAGTAGCATCGCCACTGATTTCAGAGAACAGGCGCTTCTCCTGGCACAGTATCGAACAATTAGTTCCAGATAGATCGATTAGTTTAAAATGGAACAATGTTTCGCATCTGGAGTTTCCTCTCTCACAAGGTCGACCACTTAGTTTCGTCGAACACATACGGTTTCGAGTAGCATCGCCACAGATTTCAGAGAACTGGCGCGTCTACTGGCACAGTATCGAACACTTAGTTCCAGATAGATCAATTAGTTTAAAATGGAACAATGTTTCGCATCTGGAGTTTCCTCTCTCACAAGGTCGACCACTTAGTTTCGTCGAACACATACGGTTTCGAGTAGCATCGCCACAGATTTCAGAGAACAGGTGCTTCTCCAGGCACAGTATCGAACACTTAGTTTCAGATGGAACACTTAGTTTTAAATGGAACTAAGTTTCGCTTCTGGAGTTTCCTCTCTCACAAGGTCGACCATTTAGTTCCGTCGAACACATACGGTTTCGAGTAGCATCGCCACAGATTTCAGAGAACAGGCGCTTCTCCAGGCACAGTATCGAACTCTTTCAGATAGAACAATTAGTTTAAAATGGTACTAAGTTTCGCATTTGGAGTTTCTTCCCGCACAAGGCGACCACTTAGTCTCGTCGAACACATACGGTTTCGAGTGGCATTGCCACAGATTTCAGGGAACAGGCGCTTCTCCTGGCACAGTATCGAACACATAGTTTCAGATAGAACAATTAGTTAAAATGGTACTATGTTTCGCATCTGGAGTGTCCTCTATCACAAGGTCGACCACTTAGTTTCGTCGAACACATACGGTTTCGAGTGGGATCGCCACAGATTTCAGAGAACAGTCGCTTCTCCTGGCAGAGTATCGAACACTCAGTTTCAGATAGAACAATTAGTTTAAAATGGAACCATATTTCGCATCTGGAGTTTCCTCTCTCACAAGGTCGACCACTTACTTTCGTCGAACACATACGGTTTCGAGTAGCATCGCCACAGATTTCAGAGAACAGGCGCTTCTCCTGGCACAGTATCGAACACTTAGTTTCAGATAGAACAATTAGTTTAAAATGGAACTAAGCTCTGCATCTGGTGTTTCCTCTCTCACCATGTCGACCACTTAGATTCGTCGAACACATACGGTTTCTAGTGGCATTGCCACACATTTCAGAGAACAGGCGCTTCTCCTGGCACAGTGTCGAACACATTGTTTCAGATAGAACAATTAGTTTAAAATTGAACTATGTTTCGCATCTGGAGTTTCCTCTCTCACAAGGCGACCACTTAGTTTCGTAGAACACATACGGTTTCCAGTGGCATCGCCACAGATTTCAGAGAACAGACGCTTCTACTGGCACAGTATCGAACACATAGTTTCAGATAGAACCATTAGTTTAAAATGGAACTAAGTTTCCCTGCTGGAGTTTCCTCTCTCACAAGGTCGACCACTTAGTTTCGTCGAACACATACGGTTTCGAGTAGCATCGCCACAGATTTCAGAGAACAGGCGCTTCTCCTGGCACAGTATCGAACACTTAGTATCAGATAGAACAATTAGTTTAAAATGGATCTATGTTTCGCATCTGGAGTGTCCTCTCTCACAAGGTCGACCATTTAGATTCGTCGAACACATACGGTTTCGAGTAGCATCGCCACAGATTTCAGAGAACAGGCGCTTCTCCTGGCACAGTATCGAACACTTAGTTTGAGATAGAACAATTAGTTTAAAATGGCAATAAGTTTCGCATCTGGAGTTTCCTCTCTCACAAGGTCGACCACTTAGTTTCCTCGAACACATACAGTTTCGAGTAGCATCGCCACAGATTTCAGAGAACAGGCGCTTCTCCTGGCACATTATCGAACACTTAGTTTCGGATGGAACAATTAGTTTAGAATGGAACTAATTTTCGCATCTGGAGTTTACTCTCCCACAAGGTCGACCACTTAGTTTCGTCGAACACATACGGTTTCGAGTGGCACCGCCACAGATTTCAGAGAACAGGCGCTTCACCTGGCACAGTATCGAACACTTGGTTTCAGATAGAGCAATTAGTTTAAAGTGGAACTAAGTTTCGCATCTGGAGCTTCCCCTCTCAAAAGGTCGACGACTTAGTTTCGTCGGTTTCGAGTGGCATCGCTACAGATTTCAGAGAACAGGCGCTTCTCCTGGCCCAGTATCGAACACATAGATTCAGATAGAACAATTAGTTTAAAATGGAACTAAGTTTCGCATTTGGATTTTCCCCTCTCACTACGTCCACCAGTTTATTTCGTCGAACACATACGGTTTCGAGTGGCCTCGCCACAGATTTCAGAGAACAGGCGCTTCACCTGGCACAGTATCGAACACTTAGTTTCAGATAGAACAATTAGTTTACAATGGACCTAAGTTTCGCATCCGGAGTTTCCTCTCTCAGAAGGTCGACCACTTAGTTTCGTCGAACACATACGGTATCGAGGAGCATCGCGACTGATTTCAGAGAACACGCGCTTCTCCTGGCACAGTATTGAACACTTAGTTTGAGATAGAACAATTAGTTTAAAATGGCAATAAGTTTCGCATCTGGAGTTTCCTCTCTCACAAGGTCGACCACTTAGTTTCCTCGAACACATACAGTTTCGAGTAGCATCGCCACAGATTTCAGAGAACAGGCGCTTCTCCTGGCACATTATCGAACACTTAGTTACAGATAGAACAATTAGTTTAAAATGGAACTAAGTTTCGCATCTGGAGTTTACTCTCTCACAAGGTCGACCACTTAGTTTCGTCGAACACATACGGTTTCGAGTAGCATCGCCACAGATTTCAGAGAACAGGCGCTTCTCCTGGCACAGTATCGAACACTTGGTTTCAGATAGAGCAATTAGTTTAAAGTGGAACTATGTTTCGCATCTGGAGTTTCTCCTCTCACAAGGTCGACCACTTAGTTTCGTCGACAACTTAGTTTCGATGAACACATACGGTTTCGAGTGGCATCGCCACAGATTTCAGAGAACAGGCGCTTCTCCTGGCACCGTATCGAACACTTAGTTTCAGAGAGAACAATTAGTTTAAAATGGAAATAAGTTTCGCATCTGGATCTTCCTCTCTCACAAGGTGGACCACTTAGTTTCGTCGAACACATACGGTTTCGAGTAGCATCGCCACTGGTTTCAGAGAACAGGCGCTTCTCCTGGCACAGTATCGAACACTTAGTTTCAGAGAGAACAATTAGTTTAAAATGGAACTATGTGTTGCATTTGGAGTTTCCTCTCTCCCAAGGTGGACCACTTAGTTTCGTCAAATACATACGGTTTCCACTGGCATCGCCACAGATTTCAGAGAACAAGCGCTTCTCCTGGCACAGTATCGAACACTTAGTTTCAGAGAGAACAATTAGTTTAAAATGGAAATAAGTTTCGCATCTGGAGCTTCCTCTCTCACAAGGTCGACCACTTAGTTTCGTCGACAACTTAGTTTCGACGAACACATACGGTTTCGAGTGGCATCGCCACAGATTTCAGAGAACAGGCGCTTCTCCTGGCACCGTATCGAACACTTAGTTTCAGAGAGAACAATTAGTTTAAAATGGAAATAAGTTTCGCATCTGGAGCTTCCTCTCTCACAAGGTGGACCACTTAGTTTCGTCGAACACATACGGTTTCGAGTAGCATCGCCACTGATTTCAGAGAACAGCCGCTTCTCCTGGCACAGTATCGAACACTTAGTTTCAGAGAGAACAATTAGTTTAAAATGGAACTATGTTTCGCATTTGGAGTTTCCTCTCTCCCAAGGTGGACCACTTAGTTTCGTCAAACACATACGGTTTCCACTGGCATCGCCACAGATTTCAGAGAACAGGCGCTTCTCCTGGCACAGTATCGAACACTTAGTTTCAGAGAGAACAATTAGTTTAAAATGGAACTAAGTTTCGCATCTGGAGCTTCCTCTCTCACAAGGTCGGCCACTTAGTTTCGTCGAACACATACGGTTTCGAGTGGCATCGCCACAGATTTCAGAGACCAGGCGCCTCTCCTGGCATGGTAACGAACACTTAGTTTCAGATAGAACAATTAGTTTAAAATGGAACTAACTTTCGCATCTGGAGTTTCCTCTCTCAGAAGGTCGACCACTTAGTTTCGTCGAACACATACGGTTTCGAGTGGCAACGCCACAGATTTCAGAGAACAGGCGCTTCTCCTGGCACAGTATCGAACACTTAGTTTCAGAGAGAACAATTAGTTTAAAATGGAACTATGTTTCGCATTTGGAGTTTCCTCTCTCCCAAGGTGGACCACTTAGTTTCGTCAAACACATACGGTTTCCATTGGCATCGCCACAGATTTCAGAGAACAAGCGCTTCTCCTGGCACAGTATCGAACACTTAGTTTCAGAGAGAACAATTAGTTTAAAATGGAAATAAGTTTCGCATCTGGAGTTTCCTCTCTCACAAGGTTGACCACCTAGTTTCGTCGAACATATACGGTTTCCACTGGCATCGCCACAGATTTCAGAGAACAGGCGCTTCTCCTGGCACAGTAACGAACACTTAGTTTCAGAGAGAACAATTAGTTTAAAATTGAAATAAGTTTCGCATCTGGAGTTTCGTCTCTCACAAGGTCGACCACCTAGTTTCGTCGAACATATACGGTTTCGAGTGGCATCGCCACAGATTACAGAGAACAGGCGTTTCTCCTGGCACAGTATCGAACACTTAGTTTCAGCTAGAACGATTAGTTTAAAATGGAACTAAGTTTCGCATCTGGAGTTTCCTCTCCCACAAGGTCGACCACTTAGTTTCCTCGAACACATACAGTTTCGAGTAGCATCGCCACAGATTTCAGCGAAGAGGCGCTTCTCCTGGCACAGTATCGAACATTTAGTTTCAGATAGAACAATTAGTTTAAAATGGCACTATGTTTCGCGTCTGGAGTTTCTTTTCTCACAAGGTCGGCCACTCAGTTTCGTCGAACACATACCGTTTCGAGCGGCATCGCCACAGATTTCAGAGAACAGCCGCTTCTCCTGGCACGGTATCGAACACTTAGTGTCAGATAGAAAAATTAGTTTAAAATGGAACTCAGTTTCGCATCTGGGGTTTCCTCTCTCAGAAGGTCGACCACTTAGTTTCGTCGAACACATACGGTTTCGAGTGGCATCGCCACAGATATCAGAGAACAGGCGCTTCTCCTGGCACGGTATCGAACCCTTAGTTTCAGATAGAACAATTAGTTCAAAATGGAACTAGTTTCGCATCTGTAGTTTCCTCTCTCACAAGGTCGGCCACTTAGTTTCGTCGAACACATACGGTTTCGAGTGGCATCGCCACAGATTTCAGAGAACAGCAGCTTCTCCTGGCACAGTATCGAACACTTAATTTCAGATGGAACAATTAGTTTAAAATGGAACTAAGTTTCGGATCCGGAGATTCCTCTCCCACAAGGTCGACCACTTAGTTACAGTCGAACACATACGGTTTCGAGTGGCATCGCCACAGATTTCAGAGAACAGGCGCCTCTCCTGGCACAGTATCGAACACTTAGTATCAGATAGAACAATTACTTTAAAATGGAACTAACTTTCGCATCTGGAGTTTCCTCTCACAGAAGGTCGACCACTTAGTTTCGTCGAACACATACGGTTTCGAGTAGCATCGCCACCGATTTCAGAGAACAGGCCCTTCTCCTGGCACAGTATCGAACACTTAGTATCAGATAGAACAATTACTTTAAAATGGAACTAAGTTTCGCATCTGGAGTTTCCCCTCTCACAAGGTCGACCACTTAGTTTCGTCGAACACATACGGTTTCGAGTGGCACCGCCACAGATTTCAGAGAACAGGCGCTTCTCCTGGCACAGTATCGAACACTTGGTTTCAGATAGAGCAATTAGTTTAAAGTGGAACTAAGTTTCGCATCTGGAGATTCTCCTCTCACAAGGTCGACCACTTAGTTTCGTCGAACACATACGGTTTCGAGTGGCATCGCCACAGATTTCAGAGAACAGGCGCTTCTCCTGGCACGGTATCGAACCCTTAGTTTCAGATAGAACAATTAGTTCAAAATGGAACTAGTTTCGCATCTGTAGTTTCCTCTCTCACAAGGTCGGCCACTTAGTTTCGTCGAACACATACGGTTTCGAGTGGCATCGCCACAGATTTCAGAGAACAGGCGCTTCTCCTGGCACAGTATCGAACACTTAGTTTCAGAGAGAACAATTAGTTTAAAATGGAACTAAATTTCGCATCTGGAGATTCTCCTCTCACAAGGTCGACCACTTAGTTACAGTCGAACACATACGGTTTCGAGTGGCATCGCCACAGATTTCAGAGAACAGGCGCTTCTCCTGGCACCGTATCGACCACTTTGTTTCAGATAGAAAAATTAGTTTAAAATGGAACTCAGTTTCGCATCTGGAGTTTCCTCTCTCAGAAGGTCGACCACTTAGTTTCGTCGAACACATACGGTTTCGAGTGGCATCGCCACAGATTTCAGAGAACAGGCGCTTCTCCTGGCACCGTATCGAACACTTAGTTTCAGAGAGAACAATTAGTTTAAAATGGAAATAAGTTTCGCATCTGGAGCTTCCTCTCTCACAAGGTGGACCACTTAGTTTCCTCGAACACATACGGTTTCGAGTAGCATCGCCACTGGTTTCAGAGAACAGGCGCTTCTCCTGGCACAGTATCGAACACTTAGTTTCAGAGAGAACAATTAGTTTAAAATGGAACTATGTTTCGCATTTGGAGTTTCCTCTCTCCCAAGGTGGACCACTTAGTTTCGTCAAACACATACGGTTTCCACTGGCATCGCCACAGATTTCAGAGAACAAGCGCTTCTCCTGGCACAGTATCGAACACTTAGTTTCAGAGAGAACAATTAGTTTAAAATGGAAATAAGTTTCGCATCTGGAGCTTCCTCTCTCACAAGGTCGACCACTTAGTTTCGTCGACAACTTAGTTTCGACGAACACATACGGTTTCGAGTGGCATCGCCACAGATTTCAGAGAACAGGCGCTTCTCCTGGCACCGTATCGAACACTTAGTTTCAGAGAGAACAATTAGTTTAAAATGGAAATAAGTTTCGCATCTGGAGCTTCCTCTCTCACAAGGTGGACCACTTAGTTTCGTCGAACACATACGGTTTCGAGTAGCATCGCCACTGATTTCAGAGAACAGGCGCTTCTCCTGGCACAGTATCGAACACTTAGTTTCAGAGAGAACAATTAGTTTAAAATGGAACTATGTTTCGCATTTGGAGTTTCCTCTCTCCCAAGGTGGACCACTTAGTTTCGTCAAACACATACGGTTTCGAGTGGCAACGCCACAGATTTCAGAGAACAGGCGCTTCTCCTGGCACCGTATCGAACACTTAGTTTCAGAGAGAACAATTAGTTTAAAATGGAAATAAGTTTCGCATCTGGAGCTTCCTCTCTCACAAGGTGGACCACTTAGTTTCCTCGAACACATACGGTTTCGAGTAGCATCGCCACTGGTTTCAGAGAACAGGCGCTTCTCCTGGCACAGTATCGAACACTTAGTTTCAGAGAGAACAATTAGTTTAAAATGGAACTATGTTTCGCATTTGGAGTTTCCTCTCTCCCAAGGTGGACCACTTAGTTTCGTCAAACACATACGGTTTCCACTGGCATCGCCACAGATTTCAGAGAACAAGCGCTTCTCCTGGCACAGTATCGAACACTTAGTTTCAGAGAGAACAATTAGTTTAAAATGGAAATAAGTTTCGCATCTGGAGCTTCCTCTCTCACAAGATCGACCACTTAGTTTCGTCGACAACTTAGTTTCGACGAACACATACGGTTTCGAGTGGCATCGCCACAGATTTCAGAGAACAGGCGCTTCTCCTGGCACCGTATCGAACACTTAGTTTCAGAGAGAACAATTAGTTTAAAATGGAAATAAGTTTCGCATCTGGAGCTTCCTCTCTCACAAGGTGGACCACTTAGTTTCGTCGAACACATACGGTTTCGAGTAGCATCGCCACTGATTTCAGAGAACAGGCGCTTCTCCTGGCACAGTATCGAACACTTAGTTTCAGAGAGAACAATTAGTTTAAAATGGAACTATGTTTCGCATTTGGAGTTTCCTCTCTCCCAAGGTGGACCACTTAGTTTCGTCAAACACATACGGTTTCGAGTGGCAACGCCACAGATTTCAGAGAACAGGCGCTTCTCCTGGCACAGTATCGAACACTTAGTTTCAGAGAGAACAATTAGTTTAAAATGGAACTATGTTTCGCATTTGGAGTTTCCTCTCTCCCAAGGTGGACCACTTAGTTTCGTCAAACACATACGGTTTCCACTGGCATCGCCACAGATTTCAGAGAACAAGCGCTTCTCCTGGCACAGTATCGAACACTTAGTTTCAGAGAGAACAAATAGTTTAAAATGGAAATAAGTTTCGCATCTGGAGTTTCCTCTCTCACAAGGTTGACCACCTAGTTTCGTCGAACATATACGGTTTCCACTGGCATCGCCACAGATTTCAGAGAACAGGCGCTTCTCCTGGCACGGTAACGAACACTTAGTTTCAGAGAGAACAATTAGTTTAAAATTGAAATAAGTTTCGCATCTGGAGTTTCGTCTCTCACAAGGTCGACCACCTAGTTTCGTCGAACATATACGGTTTCGAGTGGCATCGCCACAGATTACAGAGAACAGGCGTTTCTCCTGGCACAGTATCGAACACTTAGTTTCAGCTAGAACGATTAGTTTAAAATGGAACTAAGTTTCGCATCTGGAGTTTCCTCTCCCACAAGGTCGACCACTTAGTTTCGTCGACAACTTAGTTTCGTCGAACACATACGGTTTCGAGTGGCATCGCCACAGATTTCAGAGAACAGGCGCATCTCCTGGCACGGTATCGAACCCTTAGTTTCAGATAGAACAATTAGTTCAAAATGGAACTAGTTTCGCATCTGTAGTTTCCTCTCTCACAAGGTCGGCCACTTAGTTTCGTCGAACACATACGGTTTCGAGTGGCATCGCCACAGATTTCAGAGAACAGCAGCTTCTCCTGGCACAGTATCGAACACTTAATTTCAGATGGAACAATTAGTTTAAAATGGAACTAAGTTTCGGATCTGGAGATTCCTCTCCCACAAGGTCGACCACTTAGTTACAGTCGAACACATACGGTTTCGAGTGGCATCGCCACAGATTTCAGAGAACAGGCGCTTCTCCTGGCACCGTATCGACCACTTTGTTTCAGATAGAAAAATTAGTTTAAAATGGAACTCAGTTTCGCATCTGGAGTTTCCTCTCTCAGAAGGTCGACCACTTAGTTTCGTCGAACACATACGGTTTCGAGTGGCATCGCCACAGATTTCAGAGAACAACAGCTTCTCCTGGCACAGTATCGAACACTTAGTTTCTGCTAGAATATTTAGTTTTAGATGAAAGTATGTTTCGCATCTGGAGTTTCCTCTTTCACAAGGCGACCACTTAGTTTCGTCGAACACATACGGTTTCGAGTGGCATCGCCACAGATTTCAGAGAACAGGCGCTTCTCCTGGCACCGTATCGAACACTTAGTTTCAGAGAGAACAATTAGTTTAAAATGGAAATAAGTTTCGCATCTGGAGCTTCCTCTCTCACAAGGTGGACCACTTAGTTTCGTCGAACACATACGGTTTCGAGTAGCATCGCCACTGATTTCAGAGAACAGGCGCTTCTCCTGGCACAGTATCGAACACTTAGTTTCAGAGAGAACAATTAGTTTAAAATGGAACTATGTTTCGCATTTGGAGTTTCCTCTCTCCCAAGGTGGACCACTTAGTTTCGTCAAACACATACGGTTTCGAGTGGCATCGCCACAGATTACAGAGAACAGGCGTTTCTCCTGGCACAGTATCGAACACTTAGTTTCAGCTAGAACGATTAGTTTAAAATGGAACTAAGTTTCGCATCTGGAGTTTCCTCTCCCACAAGGTCGACCACTTAGTTTCGTCGACAACTTAGTTTCGTCGAACACATACGGTTTCGAGTGGCATCGCCACAGATTTCAGAGAACAGGCGCTTCTCCTGGCACGGTATCGAACCCTTAGTTTCAGATAGAACAATTAGTTCAAAATGGAACTAGTTTCGCATCTGTAGTTTCCTCTCTCACAAGGTCGGCCACTTAGTTTCGTCGAACACATACGGTTTCGAGTGGCATCGCCACAGATTTCAGAGAACAGCAGCTTCTCCTGGCACAGTATCGAACACTTAATTTCAGATGGAACAATTAGTTTAAAATGGAACTAAGTTTCGGATCTGGAGATTCCTCTCCCACAAGGTCGACCACTTAGTTACAGTCGAACACATACGGTTTCGAGTGGCATCGCCACAGATTTCAGAGAACAGGCGCTTCTCCTGGCACCGTATCGACCACTTTGTTTCAGATAGAAAAATTAGTTTAAAATGGAACTCAGTTTCGCATCTGGAGTTTCCTCTCTCAGAAGGTCGACCACTTAGTTTCGTCGAACACATACGGTTTCGAGTGGCATCGCCACAGATTTCAGAGAACAACAGCTTCTCCTGGCACAGTATCGAACACTTAGTTTCTGCTAGAATATTTAATTTTAGATGAAAGTATGTTTCGCATCTGGAGTTTCCTCTTTCACAAGGCGACCACTTAGTTTCGTCGAACACATACGGTTTCGAGTGGCATCGCCACAGATTTCAGAGAACAGGCGCTTCTCCTGGCACCGTATCGAACACTTAGTTTCAGAGAGAACAATTAGTTTAAAATGGAAATAAGTTTCGCATCTGGAGCTTCCTCTCTCACAAGGTGGACCACTTAGTTTCGTCGAACACATACGGTTTCGAGTAGCATCGCCACTGATTTCAGAGAACAGGCGCTTCTCCTGGCACAGTATCGAACACTTAGTTTCAGAGAGAACAATTAGTTTAAAATGGAACTATGTTTCGCATTTGGAGTTTCCTCTCTCCCAAGGTGGACCACTTAGTTTCGTCAAACACATACGGTTTCCACTGGCATCGCCACAGATTTCAGAGAACAGGCGCTTCTCCTGGCACAGTATCGAACACTTAGTTTCAGAGAGAACAATTAGTTTAAAATGGAACTAAGTTTCGCATCTGGAGCTTCCTCTCTCACAAGGTCGGCCACTTAGTTTCGTCGAACACATACGGTTTCGAGTGGCATCGCCACAGATTTCAGAGAACAGGCGCCTCTCCTGGCATGGTAACGAACACTTAGTTTCAGATAGAACAATTAGTTTAAAATGGAACTAACTTTCGCATCTGGAGTTTCCTCTCTCAGAAGGTCGACCACTTAGTTTCGTCGAACACATACGGTTTCGAGTGGCAACGCCACAGATTTCAGAGAACAGGCGCTTCTCCTGGCACAGTATCGAACACTTAGTTTCAGAGAGAACAATTAGTTTAAAATGGAACTATGTTTCGCATTTGGAGTTTCCTCTCTCCCAAGGTGGACCACTTAGTTTCGTCAAACACATACGGTTTCCACTGGCATCGCCACAGATTTCAGAGAACAAGCGCTTCTCCTGGCACAGTATCGAACACTTAGTTTCAGATAGAACAATTAGTTCAAAATGGAACTAGTTTCGCATCTGTAGTTTCCTCTCTCACAAGGTCGGCCCCTTAGTTTCGTCGAACACATACGGTTTCGAGTGGCATCGCCACAGATTTCAGAGAACAGGCGCTTCTCCTGGCACGGTATCGAACCCTTAGTTTCAGATAGAACAATTAGTTCAAAATGGAACTAGTTTCGCATCTGTAGTTTCCTCTCTCACAAGGTCGGCCCCTTAGTTTCGTCGAACACATACGGTTTCGAGTGGCATCGCCACAGATTTCAGAGAACAGCAGCTTCTCCTGGCACAGTATCGAACACTTAATTTCAGATGGAACAAGTAGTTTAAAATGGAACTAAGTTTCGGATCTGGAGATTCCTCTCCCACAAGGTCGAACACTTAGTTACAGTCGAACACATACGGTTTCGAGTGGCATCGCCACAGATTTCAGAGAACAGGCGCTTCTCCTGGCACCGTATCGACCACTTTGTTTCAGATAGAAAAATTAGTTTAAAATGGAACTCAGTTTCGCATCTGGAGTTTCCTCTCTCAGAAGGTCGACCACTTAGTTTCGTCGAACACATACGGTTTCGAGTGGCATCGCCACAGATTTCAGAGAACAACAGCTTCTCCTGGCACAGTATCGAACACTTAGTTTCTGCTAGAATATTTAGTTTTAGATGAGAGTATGTTTCGCATCTGGAGTTTCCTCTTTCACAAGGCGACCACTTAGTTTCGTCGAACACATACGGTTTCGAGTGGCATCGCTACAGATTTCAGAGAACAGGCGCTTCTCCTGGCACAGTATCGAACACTTAGTTTCAGAGAGAACAATTAGTTTAAAATGGAACTAAGTTTCGCATCTGGAGCTTCCTCTCTCACAAGGTCGGCCACTTAGTTTCGTCGAACACATACGGTTTCGAGTGGCATCGCCACAGATTTCAGAGAACAGGCGCCTCTCCTGGCATGGTAACGAACACTTAGTTTCAGATAGAACAATTAGTTTAAAATGGAACTAACTTTCGCATCTGGAGTTTCCTCTCTCAGAAGGTCGACCACTTAGTTTCGTCGAACATATACGGTTTCCACTGGCATCGCCACAGATTTCAGAGAACAGGCGCTTCTCCTGGCACAGTAACGAACACTTAGTTTCAGAGAGAACAATTAGTTTAAAATTGAAATAAGTTTCGCATCTGGAGTTTCGTCTCTCACAAGGTCGACCACCTAGTTTCGTCGAACACATACGGTTTCGAGTGGCATCGCCACAGATTTCAGAGAACAGCAGCTTCTCCTGGCACAGTATCGAACACTTAATTTCAGATGGAACAATTAGTTTAAAATGGAACTAAGTTTCGGATCTGGAGATTCCTCTCCCACAAGGTCGACCACTTAGTTACAGTCGAACACATACAGTTTCGAGTGGCATCGCCACAGATTTCAGAGAACAGGCGCCTCTCCTCGCATGGTAACGAACACTTAGTTTCAGATAGAACAATTAGTTTAAAATGGAACTAACTTTCGCATCTGGAGTTTCCTCTCACAGAAGGTCGACCACTTAGTTTCGTCGAACACATACGGTTTCGAGTAGCATCGCCACCGATTTCAGAGAACAGGCCCTTCTCCTGGCACAGTATCGAACACTTAGTATCAGATAGAACAATTACTTTAAAATGAAACTAAGTTTCGCATCTGGAGTTTCCCCTCTCACAAGGTCGACCACTTAGTTTCGTCGAACACATACGGTTTCGAGTGGCACCGCCACAGATTTCAGAGAACAGGCGCTTCTCCTGGCACAGTATCGAACACTTGGTTTCAGATAGAGCAATTAGTTTAAAGTGGAACTAAGTTTCGCATCTGGAGATTCTCCTCTCACAAGGTCGACCACTTAGTTTCGTCGAACACATACGGTTTCGAGTGGCATCGCCACAGATTTCAGAGAACAGGCGCTTCTCCTGGCACGGTATCGAACCCTTAGTTTCAGATAGAACAATTAGTTCAAAATGGAACTAGTTTCGCATCTGTAGTTTCCTCTCTCACAAGGTCGGCCACTTAGTTTCGTCGAACACATACGGTTTCGAGTGGCATCGCCACAGATTTCAGAGAACAGCAGCTTCTCCTGGCACAGTATCGAACACTTAATTTCAGATGGAACAATTAGTTTAAAATGGAACTAAGTTTCGGATCTGGAGATTCCTCTCCCACAAGGTCGACCACTTAGTTACAGTCGAACACATACGGTTTCGAGTGGCATCGCCACAGATTTCAGAGAACAGGCGCTTCTCCTGGCACCGTATCGACCACTTTGTTTCAGATAGAAAAATTAGTTTAAAATGGAACTCAGTTTCGCATCTGGAGTTTCCTCTCTCAGAAGGTCGACCACTTAGTTTCGTCGAACACATACGGTTTCGAGTGGCATCGCCACAGATTTCAGAGAACAGGCGCTTCTCCTGGCACCGTATCGAACACTTAGTTTCAGAGAGAACAATTAGTTTAAAATGGAAATAAGTTTCGCATCTGGAGCTTCCTCTCTCACAAGGTGGACCACTTAGTTTCCTCGAACACATACGGTTTCGAGTAGCATCGCCACTGGTTTCAGAGAACAGGCGCTTCTCCTGGCACAGTATCGAACACTTAGTTTCAGAGAGAACAATTAGTTTAAAATGGAACTATGTTTCGCATTTGGAGTTTCCTCTCTCCCAAGGTGGACCACTTAGTTTCGTCAAACACATACGGTTTCCACTGGCATCGCCACAGATTTCAGAGAACAAGCGCTTCTCCTGGCACAGTATCGAACACTTAGTTTCAGAGAGAACAATTAGTTTAAAATGGAAATAAGTTTCGCATCTGGAGCTTCCTCTCTCACAAGGTGGACCACTTAGTTTCCTCGACAACTTAGTTTCGACGAACACATACGGTTTCGAGTGGCATCGCCACAGATTTCAGAGAACAGGCGCTTCTCCTGGCACCGTATCGAACACTTAGTTTCAGAGAGAACAATTAGTTTAAAATGGAAATAAGTTTCGCATCTGGAGCTTCCTCTCTCACAAGGTGGACCACTTAGTTTCGTCGAACACATACGGTTTCGAGTAGCATCGCCACTGATTTCAGAGAACAGGCGCTTCTCCTGGCACAGTATCGAACACTTAGTTTCAGAGAGAACAATTAGTTTAAAATGGAACTATGTTTCGCATTTGGAGTTTCCTCTCTCCCAAGGTGGACCACTTAGTTTCGTCAAACACATACGGTTTCCACTGGCATCGCCACAGATTTCAGAGAACAGGCGCTTCTCCTGGCACAGTATCGAACACTTAGTTTCAGAGAGAACAATTAGTTTAAAATGGAACTAAGTTTCGCATCTGGAGCTTCCTCTCTCACAAGGTCGGCCACTTAGTTTCGTCGAACACATACGGTTTCGAGTGGCATCGCCACAGATTTCAGAGAACAGGCGCCTCTCCTGGCATGGTAACGAACACTTAGTTTCAGATAGAACAATTAGTTTAAAATGGAACTAACTTTCGCATCTGGAGTTTCCTCTCTCAGAAGGTCGACCACTTAGTTTCGTCGAACACATACGGTTTCGAGTGGCAACGCCACAGATTTCAGAGAACAGGCGCTTCTCCTGGCACAGTATCGAACACTTAGTTTCAGAGAGAACAATTAGTTTAAAATGGAACTATGTTTCGCATTTGGAGTTTCCTCTCTCCCAAGGTGGACCACTTAGTTTCGTCAAACACATACGGTTTCCACTGGCATCGCCACAGATTTCAGAGAACAAGCGCTTCTCCTGGCACAGTATCGAACACTTAGTTTCAGAGAGAACAATTAGTTTAAAATGGAAATAAGTTTCGCATCTGGAGTTTCCTCTCTCACAAGGTTGACCACCTAGTTTCGTCGAAAATATACGGTTTCCACTGGCATCGCCACAGATTTCAGAGAACAGGCGCTTCTCCTGGCACAGTAACGAACACTTAGTTTCAGAGAGAACAATTAGTTCAAAATGGAACTAGTTTCGCATCTGTAGTTTCCTCTCTCACAAGGTCGGCCACTTAGTTTCGTCGAACACATACGGTTTCGAGTGGCATCGCCACAGATTTCAGAGAACAGCAGCTTCTCCTGGCACAGTATCGAACACTTAATTTCAGATGGAACAATTAGTTTAAAATGGAACTAAGTTTCGGATCTGGAGATTCCTCTCCCACAAGGTCGACCACTTAGTTACAGTCGAACACATACGGTTTCGAGTGGCATCGCCACAGATTTCAGAGAACAGGCGCCTCTCCTCGCATGGTAACGAACACTTAGTTTCAGATAGAACAATTAGTTTAAAATGGAACTAACTTTCGCATCTGGAGTTTCCTCTCACAGAAGGTCGACCACTTAGTTTCGTCGAACACATACGGTTTCGAGTAGCATCGCCACCGATTTCAGAGAACAGGCCCTTCTCCTGGCACAGTATCGAACACTTAGTATCAGATAGAACAATTACTTTAAAATGAAACTAAGTTTCGCATCTGGAGTTTCCCCTCTCACAAGGTCGACCACTTAGTTTCGTCGAACACATACGGTTTCGAGTGGCACCGCCACAGATTTCAGAGAACAGGCGCTTCTCCTGGCACAGTATCGAACACTTGGTTTCAGATAGAGCAATTAGTTTAAAGTGGAACTAAGTTTCGCATCTGGAGATTCTCCTCTCACAAGGTCGACCACTTAGTTTCGTCGAACACATACGGTTTCGAGTGGCATCGCCACAGATTTCAGAGAACAGGCGCTTCTCCTGGCACGGTATCGAACCCTTAGTTTCAGATAGAACAATTAGTTCAAAATGGAACTAGTTTCGCATCTGTAGTTTCCTCTCTCACAAGGTCGGCCACTTAGTTTCGTCGAACACATACGGTTTCGAGTGGCATCGCCACAGATTTCAGAGAACAGGCGCTTCTCCTGGCACCGTATCGACCACTTTGTTTCAGATAGAAAAATTAGTTTAAAATGGAACTCAGTTTCGCATCTGGAGTTTCCTCTCTCAGAAGGTCGACCACTTAGTTTCGTCGAACACATACGGTTTCGAGTGGCATCGCCACAGATTTCAGAGAACAGGCGCTTCTCCTGGCACCGTATCGAACCCTTAGTTTCAGAGAGAACAATTAGTTTAAAATGGAAATAAGTTTCGCATCTGGAGCTTCCTCTCTCACAAGGTGGACCACTTAGTTTCCTCGAACACATACGGTTTCGAGTAGCATCGCCACTGGTTTCAGAGAACAGGCGCTTCTCCTGGCACAGTATCGAACACTTAGTTTCAGAGAGAACAATTAGTTTAAAATGGAACTATGTTTCGCATTTGGAGTTTCCTCTCTCCCAAGGTGGACCACTTAGTTTCGTCAAACACATACGGTTTCCACTGGCATCGCCACAGATTTCAGAGAACAAGCGCTTCTCCTGGCACAGTATCGAACACTTAGTTTCAGAGAGAACAATTAGTTTAAAATGGAAATAAGTTTCGCATCTGGAGCTTCCTCTCTCACAAGGTCGACCACTTAGTTTCGTCGACAACTTAGTTTCGACGAACACATACGGTTTCGAGTGGCATCGCCACAGATTTCAGAGAACAGGCGCTTCTCCTGGCACCGTATCGAACACTTAGTTTCAGAGAGAACAATTAGTTTAAAATGGAAATAAGTTTCGCATCTGGAGCTTCCTCTCTCACAAGGTTAACCACTTAGTTTCGTCGAACACATACGGTTTCGAGTAGCATCGCCACTGATTTCAGAGAACAGGCGCTTCTCCTGGCACAGTATCGAACACTTAGTTTCAGAGAGAACAATTAGTTTAAAATGGAACTATGTTTCGCATTTGGAGTTTCCTCTCTCCCAAGGTGGACCACTTAGTTTCGTCAAACACATACGGTTTCCACTGGCATCGCCACAGATTTCAGAGAACAGGCGCTTCTCCTGGCACAGTATCGAACACTTAGTTTCAGAGAGAACAATTAGTTTAAAATGGAACTAAGTTTCGCATCTGGAGCTTCCTCTCTCACAAGGTCGGCCACTTAGTTTCGTCGAACACATACGGTTTCGAGTGGCATCGCCACAGATTTCAGAGAACAGGCGCCTCTCCTGGCATGGTAACGAACACTTAGTTTCAGATAGAACAATTAGTTTAAAATGGAACTAACTTTCGCATCTGGAGTTTCCTCTCTCAGAAGGTCGACCACTTAGTTTCGTCGAACACATACGGTTTCGAGTGGCAACGCCACAGATTTCAGAGAACAGGCGCTTCTCCTGGCACAGTATCGAACACTTAGTTTCAGAGAGAACAATTAGTTTAAAATGGAACTATGTTTCGCATTTGGAGTTTCCTCTCTCCCAAGGTGGACCACTTAGTTTCGTCAAACACATACGGTTTCCACTGGCATCGCCACAGATTTCAGAGAACAAGCGCTTCTCCTGGCACAGTATCGAACACTTAGTTTCAGAGAGAACAATTAGTTTAAAATGGAAATAAGTTTCGCATCTGGAGTTTCCTCTCTCACAAGGTTGACCACCTAGTTTCGTCGAAAATATACGGTTTCCACTGGCATCGCCACAGATTTCAGAGAACAGGCGCTTCTCCTGGCACAGTAACGAACACTTAGTTTCAGAGAGAACAATTAGTTTAAAATTGAAATAAGTTTCGCATCTGGAGTTTCGTCTCTCACAAGGTCGACCACCTAGTTTCGTCGAACATATACGGTTTCGAGTGGCATCGCCACAGATTACAGAGAACAGGCGTTTCTCCTGGCACAGTATCGAACACTTAGTTTCAGCTAGAACGATTAGTTTAAAATGGAACTAAGTTTCGCATCTGGAGTTTCCTCTCCCACAAGGTCGACCACTTAGTTTCCTCGAACACATACAGTTTCGAGTAGCATCGCCACAGATTTCAGCGAAGAGGCGCTTCTCCTGGCACAGTATCGAACATTTAGTTTCAGATAGAACAATTAGTTTAAAATGGCACTAAGTTTCGCGTCTGGAGTTTCTTTTCTCACAAGGTCGGCCACTCAGTTTCGTCGAACACATACCGTTTCGAGCGGCATCGCCACAGATTTCAGAGAACAGCCGCTTCTCCTGGCACGGTATCGAACACTTAGTGTCAGATAGAAAAATTAGTTTAAAATGGAACTCAGTTTCGCATCTGGAGTTTCCTCTCTCAGAAGGTCGACCACTTAGTTTCGTCGAACACATACGGTTTCGAGTGGCATCGCCACAGATATCAGAGAACAGGCGCTTCTCCTGGCACGGTATCGAACCCTTAGTTTCAGATAGAACAATTAGTTCAAAATGGAACTAGTTTCGCATCTGTAGTTTCCTCTCTCACAAGGTCGGCCAATTAGTTTCGTCGAACACATACGGTTTCGAGTGGCATCGCCACAGATTTCAGAGAACAGCCGCTTCTCCTGGCACGGTATCGAACACTTAGTGTCAGATAGAAAAATTAGTTTAAAATGGAACTCAGTTTCGCATCTGGAGTTTCCTCTCTCAGAAGGTCGACCACTTAGTTTCGTCGAACACATACGGTTTCGAGTGGCATCGCCACAGATATCAGAGAACAGGCGCTTCTCCTGGCACGGTATCGAACCCTTAGTTTCAGATAGAACAATTAGTTCAAAATGGAACTAGTTTCGCATCTGTAGTTTCCTCTCTCACAAGGTCGGCCACTTAGTTTCGTCGAACACATACGGTTTCGAGTGGCATCGCCACAGATTTCAGAGAACAGCAGCTTCTCCTGGCACAGTATCGAACACTTAATTTCAGATGGAACAATTAGTTTAAAATGGAACTAAGTTTCGGATCTGGAGATTCCTCTCCCACAAGGTCGACCACTTAGTTACAGTCGAACACATACGGTTTCGAGTGGCATCGCCACAGATTTCAGAGAACAGGCGCCTCTCCTGGCATGGTAACGAACACTTAGTTTCAGATAGAACAATTAGTTTAAAATGGAACTAACTTTCGCATCTGGAGTTTCCTCTCACAGAAGGTCGACCACTTAGTTTCGTCGAACACATACGGTTTCGAGTAGCATCGCCACCGATTTCAGAGAACAGGCCCTTCTCCTGGCACAGTATCGAACACTTAGTATCAGATAGAACAATTACTTTAAAATGGAACTAAGTTTCGCATCTGGAGTTTCCCCTCCCACAAGGTCGACCACTTAGTTTCGTCGAACACATACGGTTTCGAGTGGCACCGCCACAGATTTCAGAGAACAGGCGCTTCTCCTGGCACAGTATCGAACACTTGGTTTCAGATAGAGCAATTAGTTTAAAGTGGAACTAAGTTTCGCATCTGGAGATTCTCCTCTCACAAGGTCGACCACTTAGTTTCGTCGACAACTTAGTTTCGTCGAACACATACGGTTTCGAGTGGCATCGCCACAGATTTCAGAGAACAGGCTCTTCTCCTGGCACGGTATCGAACCCTTAGTTTCACATAGAACAATTAGTTCAAAATGGAACTGGTTTCGCATCTGTAGTTTCCTCTCTCACAAGGTCGGCCACTTAGTTTCGTCGAACACATACGGTTTCGAGTGGCATCGCCACAGATTTCAGAGAACAGCAGCTTCTCCTGGCACAGTATCGAACACTTAATTTCAGATGGAACAATTAGTTTAAAATGGAACTAAGTTTCGGATCTGGAGATTCCTCTCCCACAAGGTCGACCACTTAGTTACAGTCGAACACATACGGTTTCGAGTGGCATCGCCACAGATTTCAGAGAACAGGCGCTTCTCCTGGCACCGTATCGACCACTTTGTTTCAGATAGAAAAATTAGTTTAAAATGGAACTCAGTTTCGCGTCTGGAGTTTCCTCTCTCAGAAGGTCGACCACTTAGTTTCGTCGAACACATACGGTTTCGAGTGGCATCGCCACAGATTTCAGAGAACAACAGCTTCTCCTGGCACAGTATCGAACACTTAGTTTCAGAGAGAACAATTAGTTTAAAATGGAAATAAGTTTCGCATCTGGAGCTTCCTCTCTCACAAGGTGGACCACTTAGTTTCCTCGAACACATACAGTTTCGAGTAGCATCGCCACTGGTTTCAGAGAACAGGCGCTTCTCCTGGCACAGTATCGAACACTTAGTTTCAGAGAGAACAATTAGTTTAAAATGGAACTATGTTTCGCATCTGGAGCTTCCTCTCTCACAAGGTGGACCACTTAGTTTCGTCGAACACATACGGTTTCGAGTAGCATCGCCACTGATTTCAGAGAACAGGCGCTTCTCCTGGCACGGTATCGAACCCTTAGTTTCAGATAGAACAATTAGTTCAAAATGGAACTAGTTTCGCATCTGTAGTTTCCTCTCTCACAAGGTCGGCCACTTAGTTTCGTCGAACACATACGGTTTCGAGTGGCATCGCCACAGATTTCAGAGAACAGCAGCTTCTCCTGGCACAGTATCGAACACTTAATTTCAGATGGAACAATTAGTTTAAAATGGAACTAAGTTTCGGATCTGGAGATTCCTCTCCCACAAGGTCGAACACTTAGTTACAGTCGAACACATACGGTTTCGAGTGGCATCGCCACAGATTTCAGAGAACAGGCGCTTCTCCTGGCACCGTATCGACCACTTTGTTTCAGATAGAAAAATTAGTTTAAAATGGAACTCAGTTTCGCATCTGGAGTTTCCTCTCTCAGAAGGTCGACCACTTAGTTTCGTCGAACACATACGGTTTCGAGTGGCATCGCCACAGATTTCAGAGAACAACAGCTTCTCCTGGCACAGTATCGAACACTTAGTTTCTGCTAGAATATTTAGTTTTAGATGAAAGTATGTTTCGCATCTGGAGTTTCCTCTTTCACAAGGCGACCACTTAGTTTCGTCGAACACATACGGTTTCGAGTGGCATCGCTACAGATTTCAGAGAACAGGCGCTTCTCCTGGCACCGTATCGAACACTTAGTTTCAGAGAGAACAATTAGTTTAAAATGGAAATAAGTTTCGCATCTGGAGCTTCCTCTCTCACAAGGTGGACCACTTAGTTTCGTCGAACACATACGGTTTCGAGTAGCATCGCCACTGATTTCAGAGAACAGGCGCTTCTCCTGGCACAGTATCGAACACTTAGTTTCAGAGAGAACAATTAGTTTAAAATGGAACTATGTTTCGCATTTGGAGTTTCCTCTCTCCCAAGGTGGACCACTTAGTTTCGTCAAACACATACGGTTTCCACTGGCATCGCCACAGATTTCAGAGAACAGGCGCTTCTCCTGGCACAGTATCGAACACTTAGTTTCAGAGAGAACAATTAGTTTAAAATGGAACTATGTTTCGCATTTGGAGTTTCCTCTCTCCCAAGGTGGACCACTTAGTTTCGTCAAACACATACGGTTTCCACTGGCATCGCCACAGATTTCAGAGAACAGGCGCTTCTCCTGGCAGAGTATCGAACACTTAGTTTCAGAGAGAACAATTAGTTTAAAATGGAACTAAGTTTCGCATCTGGAGCTTCCTCTCTCACAAGGTCGGCCACTTAGTTTCGTCGAACACATACGGTTTCGAGTGGCATCGCCACAGATTTCAGAGAACAGGCGCCTCTCCTGGCATGGTAACGAACACTTAGTTTCAGATAGAACAATTAGTTTAAAATGGAACTAACTTTCGCATCTGGAGTTTCCTCTCTCAGAAGGTCGACCACTTAGTTTCGTCGAACACATACGGTTTCGAGTGGCAACGCCACAGATTTCAGAGAACAGGCGCTTCTCCTGGCACAGTATCGAACACTTAGTTTCAGAGAGAACAATTAGTTTAAAATGGAACTATGTTTCGCATTTGGAGTTTCCTCTCTCCCAAGGTGGACCACTTAGTTTCGTCAAACACATACGGTTTCCACTGGCATCGCCACAGATTTCAGAGAACAAGCGCTTCTCCTGGCACAGTATCGAACACTTAGTTTCAGAGAGAACAATTAGTTTAAAATGGAAATAAGTTTCGCATCTGGAGTTTCCTCTCTCCCAAGGTTGACCACCTAGTTTCGTCGAAAATATACGGTTTCCACTGGCATCGCCACAGATTTCAGAGAACAGGCGCTTCTCCTGGCACAGTAACGAACACTTAGTTTCAGAGAGAACAATTAGTTTAAAATTGAAATAAGTTTCGCATCTGGAGTTTCGTCTCTCACAAGGTCGACCACCTAGTTTCGTCGAACATATACGGTTTCGAGTGGCATCGCCACAGATTACAGAGAACAGGCGTTTCTCCTGGCACAGTATCGAACACTTAGTTTCAGCTAGAACGATTAGTTTAAAATGGAACTAAGTTTCGCATCTGGAGTTTCCTCTCCCACAAGGTCGACCACTTAGTTTCCTCGAACACATACAGTTTCGAGTAGCATCGCCACAGATTTCAGCGAAGAGGCGCTTCTCCTGGCACAGTATCGAACATTTAGTTTCAGATAGAACAATTAGTTTAAAATGGCACTAAGTTTCGCGTCTGGAGTTTCTTTTCTCACAAGGTCGGCCACTCAGTTTCGTCGAACACATACCGTTTCGAGCGGCATCGCCACAGATTTCAGAGAACAGCCGCTTCTCCTGGCACGGTATCGAACACTTAGTGTCAGATAGAAAAATTAGTTTAAAATGGAACTCAGTTTCGCATCTGGAGTTTCCTCTCTCAGAAGGTCGACCACTTAGTTTCGTCGAACACATACGGTTTCGAGTGGCATCGCCACAGATATCAGAGAACAGGCGCTTCTCCTGGCACGGTATCGAACTCTTAGTTTCAGATAGAACAATTAGTTCAAAATGGAACTAGTTTCGCATCTGTAGTTTCCTCTCTCACAAGGTCGGCCACTTAGTTTCGTCGAACACATACGGTTTCGAGTGGCATCGCCACAGATTTCAGAGAACAGCCGCTTCTCCTGGCACGGTATCGAACACTTAGTGTCAGATAGAAAAATTAGTTTAAAATGGAACTCAGTTTCGCATCTGGAGTTTCCTCTCTCAGAAGGTCGACCACTTAGTTTCGTCGAACACATACGGTTTCGAGTGGCATCGCCACAGATATCAGAGAACAGGCGCTTCTCCTGGCACGGTATCGAACCCTTAGTTTCAGATAGAACAATTAGTTCAAAATGGAACTAGTTTCGCATCTGTAGTTTCCTCTCTCACAAGGTCGGCCACTTAGTTTCGTCGAACACATACGGTTTCGAGTGGCATCGCCACAGATTTCAGAGAACAGCAGCTTCTCCTGGCACAGTATCGAACACTTAATTTCAGATGGAACAATTAGTTTAAAATGGAACTAAGTTTCGGATCTGGAGATTCCTCTCCCACAAGGTCGACCACTTAGTTACAGTCGAACACATACGGTTTCGAGTGGCATCGCCACAGATTTCAGAGAACAGGCGCCTCTCCTGGCATGGTAACGAACACTTAGTTTCAGATAGAACAATTAGTTTAAAATGGAACTAACTTTCGCATCTGGAGTTTCCTCTCACAGAAGGTCGACCACTTAGTTTCGTCGAACACATACGGTTTCGAGTAGCATCGCCACCGATTTCAGAGAACAGGCCCTTCTCCTGGCACAGTATCGAACACTTAGTATCAGATAGAACAATTACTTTAAAATGGAACTAAGTTTCGCATCTGGAGTTTCCCCTCCCACAAGGTCGACCACTTAGTTTCGTCGAACACATACGGTTTCGAGTGGCACCGCCACAGATTTCAGAGAACAGGCGCTTCTCCTGGCACAGTATCGAACACTTGGTTTCAGATAGAGCAATTAGTTTAAAGTGGAACTAAGTTTCGCATCTGGAGATTCTCCTCTCACAAGGTCGAACACTTAGTTTCGTCGACAACTTAGTTTCGTCGAACACATACGGTTTCGAGTGGCATCGCCACAGATTTCAGAGAACAGGCTCTTCTCCTGGCACGGTATCGAACCCTTAGTTTCACATAGAACAATTAGTTCAAAATGGAACTAGTTTCGCATCTGTAGTTTCCTCTCTCACAAGGTCGGCCACTTAGTTTCGTCGAACACATACGGTTTCGAGTGGCATCGCCACAGATTTCAGAGAACAGCAGCTTCTCCTGGCACAGTATCGAACACTTAATTTCAGATGGAACAATTAGTTTAAAATGGAACTAAGTTTCGGATCTGGAGATTCCTCTCCCACAAGGTCGACCACTTAGTTACAGTCGAACACATACGGTTTCGAGTGGCATCGCCACAGATTTCAGAGAACAGGCGCTTCTCCTGGCACCGTATCGACCACTTTGTTTCAGATAGAAAAATTAGTTTAAAATGGAACTCAGTTTCGCATCTGGAGTTTCCTCTCTCAGAAGGTCGACCACTTAGTTTCGTCGAACACATACGGTTTCGAGTGGCATCGCCACAGATTTCAGAGAACAACAGCTTCTCCTGGCACAGTATCGAACACTTAGTTTCTGCTAGAATATTTAGTTTTAGATGAAAATATGTTTCGCATCTGGAGTTTCCTCTTTCACAAGGCGACCACTTAGTTTCGTCGAACACATACGGTTTCGAATGGCATCGCCACAGATTTCAGAGAACAGGCGCTTCTCCTGGCACCGTATCGAACACTTAGTTTCAGAGAGAACAATTAGTTTAAAATGGAAATAAGTTTCGCATCTGGAGCTTCCTCTCTCACAAGGTGGACCACTTAGTTTCGTCGAACACATACGGTTTCGAGTAGCATCGCCACTGATTTCAGAGAACAGGCGCTTCTCCTGGCACGGTATCGAACCCTTAGTTTCAGATAGAACAATTAGTTCAAAATGGAACTAGTTTCGCATCTGTAGTTTCCTCTCTCACAAGGTCGGCCACTTAGTTTCGTCGAACACATACGGTTTCGAGTGGCATCGCCACAGATTTCAGAGAACAGCAGCTTCTCCTGGCACAGTATCGAACACTTAATTTCAGATGGAACAATTAGTTTAAAATGGAACTAAGTTTCGGATCTGGAGATTCCTCTCCCACAAGGTCGAACACTTAGTTACAGTCGAACACATACGGTTTCGAGTGGCATCGCCACAGATTTCAGAGAACAGGCGCTTCTCCTGGCACCGTATCGACCACTTTGTTTCAGATAGAAAAATTAGTTTAAAATGGAACTCAGTTTCGCATCTGGAGTTTCCTCTCTCAGAAGGTCGACCACTTAGGTTCGTCGAACACATACGGTTTCGAGTGGCATCGCCACAGATTTCAGAGAACAACAGCTTCTCCTGGCACAGTATCGAACACTTAGTTTCTGCTAGAATATTTAGTTTTAGATGAAAGTATGTTTCGCATCTGGAGTTTCCTCTTTCACAAGGCGACCACTTAGTTTCGTCGAACACATACGGTTTCGAGTGGCATCGCTACAGATTTCAGAGAACAGGCGCTTCTCCTGGCACCGTATCGAACACTTAGTTTCAGAGAGAACAATTAGTTTAAAATGGAAATAAGTTTCGCATCTGGAGCTTCCTCTCTCACAAGGTGGACCACTTAGTTTCGTCGAACACATACGGTTTCGAGTAGCATCGCCACTGATTTCAGAGAACAGGCGCTTCTCCTGGCACAGTATCGAACACTTAGTTTCAGAGAGAACAATTAGTTTAAAATGGAACTATGTTTCGCATTTGGAGTTTCCTCTCTCCCAAGGTGGACCACTTAGTTTCGTCAAACACATACGGTTTCCACTGGCATCGCCACAGATTTCAGAGAACAGGCGCTTCTCCTGGCACAGTATCGAACACTTAGTTTCAGAGAGAACAATTAGTTTAAAATGGAACTAAGTTTCGCATCTGGAGCTTCCTCTCTCACAAGGTCGGCCACTTAGTTTCGTCGAACACATACGGTTTCGAGTGGCATCGCCACAGATTTCAGAGAACAGGCGCCTCTCCTGGCATGGTAACGAACACTTAGTTTCAGATAGAACAATTAGTTTAAAATGGAACTAACTTTCGCATCTGGAGTTTCCTCTCTCAGAAGGTCGACCACTTAGTTTCGTCGAACACATACGGTTTCGAGTGGCAACGCCACAGATTTCAGAGAACAGGCGCTTCTCCTGGCACAGTACCGAACACTTAGTTTCAGAGAGAACAATTAGTTTAAAATGGAACTATGTTTCGCATTTGGAGTTTCCTCTCTCCCAAGGTGGACCACTTAGTTTCGTCAAACCCATACGGTTTCCACTGGCATCGCCACAGATTTCAGAGAACAAGCGCTTCTCCTGGCACAGTATCGAACACTTAGTTTCAGAGAGAACAATTAGTTTAAAATGGAAATAATTTTCGCATCTGGAGTTTCCTCTCTCACAAGGTTGACCACCTAGTTTCGTCGAACATATACGGTTTCCACTGGCATCGCCACAGATTTCAGAGAACAGGCGCTTCTCCTGGCACAGTAACGAACACTTAGTTTCAGAGAGAACAATTAGTTTAAAATTGAAATAAGTTTCGCATCTGGAGTTTCGTCTCTCACAAGGTCGACCACCTAGTTTCGTCGAACATATACGGTTTCGAGTGGCATCGCCACAGATTACAGAGAACAGGCGTTTCTCCTGGCACAGTATCGAACACTTAGTTTCAGCTAGAACGATTAGTTTAAAATGGAACTAAGTTTCGCATCTGGAGTTTCCTCTCCCACAAGGTCGACCACTTAGTTTCCTCGAACACATACCGTTTCGAGCGGCATCGCCACAGATTTCAGAGAACAGGCGCGTCTCCTGGCACAGTATCGAACACATAGTATCAGATAGAACTATTAATTTAAAATGTTACTAAGCTTCGCATCTGGAGTTTCCTCTCTCACAAGGTCGACCACTTAGTTTCGACGAACACATACGGTTTCGAGTGGCATCGCCACAGATTTCAGAGAACAGGCGCTTCTCCTGGCACAGTATCGAACACTTAGTTTCAGATAGAACAATTAGTTTAAAATGGAACTATTTTTCGCATTTGGAGTTTCCTCTCTCGCAAGGTGGACTACTTAGTTTCGTCGAACACATACGGTTTCGAGTGGCATCGTCACACATTTCAGAGAACAGGCGCTTCTCCTGGCACAGTATCGGACACAGAGTTTCAGTTAGAACAATTAGTTTAAAATGGTACTAAATTTCGCATCTGGAGTTTCCTCTCTCACAAGGCGGCCACTTAGTTTCGTGAGGCACATACGGTTTCGAGTGGCATCGCCACAGATGCCAGAGAACAGGCGCTTCTCCTGGCACAGTATCGGACACAGAGTTTCAGTTAGAACAATTAGTTTAGAATGGTACTAAATTTCGCATCTGGAATTTCCTCTCTCACAAGGCGGCCAATTAGTTTCGTGGATCACATTCGGTTTCGAGTGGCATCGCCACAGATTTCAGAGAACAGGCGCTTCTCCTGGCACAGTATCTAACACTTAGTATCAGATACAACTATTAGTTTAAAATGGAACTAAGCTTCAAATCTTGAGTTTCCTCTCTCACAAGATCGACGACTTAGTTTCGTCGAACACATACGGTTTCGAGTGGCATCAACACAGATTTCAGAGAACAGGCGCTTCTCCTGGCACAGTATCGAACACTTAGTTTCAGATAGAACAATTAGTTTAAAATGGAACTATTTTTCGCATTTGGAGTTTCCTCTCTCGCAAGGTGGACTACTTAGTTTCGTCGAACACATACGGTTTCGAGTGGCATCGTCACACATTTCAGAGAACAGGCGCTTCTCCTGGCACAGTATCGGACACAGAGTTTCAGTTAGAACAATTAGTTTAAAATGGTACTAAATTTCGCATCTGGAGTTTCCTCTCTCACAAGGCGGCCACTTAGTTTCGTGAGGCACATACGGTTTCGAGTGGCATCGCCACAGATGCCAGAGAACAGGCGCTTCTCCTGGCACAGTATCGGACACAGAGTTTCAGTTAGAACAATTAGTTTAGAATGGTACTAAATTTCGCATCTGGAATTTCCTCTCTCACAAGGCGGCCAATTAGTTTCGTGGATCACATTCGGTTTCGAGTGGCATCGCCACAGATTTCAGAGAACAGGCGCTTCTCCTGGCACAGTATCTAACACTTAGTATCAGATACAACTATTAGTTTAAAATGGAACTAAGCTTCAAATCTTGAGTTTCCTCTCTCACAAGATCGACGACTTAGTTTCGTCGAACACATACGGTTTCGAGTGGCATCAACACAGATTTCAGAGAACAGGCGCGTCTCCTGGCACAGTATCGAACACATAGTTGCAGATAGAACAATTAGTTTAAAATGGTACTAAATTTCGCATCTGGAGTTTCCTCTCTCACAAGGCGGCCACTTAGTTTCGTGGAGCACATACGGTTTCGAGTGGCATCGCCACAGATTTCAGAGAACAGGCGCGTCTCCTGGCACAGTATCGAACACTTAGTTTCAGATAGAACCATTCGTTTAGAATGGTACTAAATTTCGCATCTGGAATTTCCTCTCTCACAAGGCGGCCCCCTTAGTTTCGTGGATCACATTCGGTTTCGAGTGGCATCGCCACAGATTTCAGAGAACAGGCGCTTCTCCTGGCACAGTATCTAACACTTAGTATCAGATAGAACTATTAGTTTAAAATGGAACTAAGCTTCAAATCTTGAGTTTCCTCTCTCACAAGATCGACGACTTAGTTTCGTCGAACACATACGGTTTTGAGTGGCATCGCCACAGATTTCAGAGAACAGGCGCGTCTCCTGGCACATTATCGAACACTTAGTTTCAGATAGAACAATTAGTTTAAAATGGATGGAAAATTTGGTTTAAAATGGAACTGAGTTTCGCATCTGGAGTTTCCTCTCTCACAAGGTCGACCACTTAGTTTCGTCGAACACATACGGTTTCGAGTGGCATCGCCACATATTTCAGAGAACAGGCGCGTCTCCTGGCACAGTATCGAACACTTAGTTTCAGATAGATCAATTAGTGTAAAATGGAACTAAGTTACGCATCTGTAGTTTCCTCTCTCACAAGGTTGGCCAGTTAGTTTCGTCGAACACATACGGTTTCGAGTGGCATCGCCACAGATTTCAGAGGACAGGCGCTTCTCCTGGCACAGTATCGAACACTTAGTTTCGGATGGAACAGTTAGTTTAAAATGGAACTAAGTTTCGCATCTGGAGTTTCCTCTCTCCCAAGGTCGGCCACTTAGTTTCGCCGAATGCCTACGGTTTCGAGTGGCATCGCCACAGATTTCAGAGAACAGGCGCTTCTGCTGGCACAGTATCGAACACTTTCAGACAGAACAATTAGTTTAAAATGGAACTAAGTTTCGCATCTGGAATTTCCTCTCTCACAAGGTCGGCCACTTAGTTTCGTCGAACACATACGTTTTCGAGTGGCATCGCCACAGATTTCAGAGAACAGCCGCTTCTCCTGGCACAGTATCGAACACTTAATTTCAGATGGAACAATTAGTTTAAAATGGAACTAAATTTCGCATCTGGAGTTTCCTCTCTCACAAGGCGGCCACTTAGTTTCGTGGAGCACATACGGTTTCGAGTGGCATCGCCACAGATTTCAGAGAACAGGCGCATCTCCTGGCACAGTATCGAACACTTAGTTTCAGATAGAACCATTCGTTTAGAATGGTACTAAATTTCGCATCTGGAATTTCCTCTCTCACAAGGCGGCCCCCTTAGTTTCGTGGATCACATTCGGTTTCGAGTGGCATCGCCACAGATTTCAGAGAACAGGCGCTTCTCCTGGCACAGTATCTAACACTTAGTATCAGATAGAACTATTAGTTTAAAATGGAACTAAGCTTCAAATCTTGAATTTCCTCTCTCACAAGATCGACGGCTTAGTTTCGTCGAACACATACGGTTTCGAGTGGCATCGCCACAGATTTCAGAGAACAGGCGCGTCTCCTGGCACAGTATCGAACACTTAGTTTCAGATAGAACAATTAGTTTAAAATGGAAATGTTTTTCGCATTTGGAGTTTCCTCTCTCGCAAGGTGGACCACTTAGTTTCGTCGAACACATACGGTTTCGAGTGGCATCGTCACACATTTCAGAGAACAGGCGCTTCTCCTGGCACAGTATCGAACACTTAGTATCAGATAGAACTATTAGTTTAAAATGGAACTAAGCTTCGCATCTGGAGTTTCCTCTTTCACAAGGTCGACGACTTAGTTTCGTGGAACACATTCGGTTTCGAGTAGCATCGCCACAGATTTCAGAGAACAGGCGCTTCTCCTGGCACAGTGTCGAATACTTACTTTCAGAGAGAACAATTAGTTTAAAATGGAACTATGTTTCGCATTTGGAGTTTCCTCTCTCACAAGTTCGACCACCTAGTTTCGTCGAACACATACGGTTTCGAGTGGCATCGTCACAGATTTCAGAGAACAGGCGCTTCTCCTGGCACAGTATCGAACACTTAGTTTCAGATAGAACAATTAGTTTAAAATGGAACTATTTTTCGCATTTGGAGTTTCCTCTCTCACAAGTTCGACCACCTAGTTTCGTCGAACACATGCGGTTTCGAGTGGCATCGCCACAGATTTCAGAGAACAGGCGCTTCTCCTGGCACAGTATCGAACACTTAGTTTCAGATAGAACAATTAGTTTAAAATGGAACTATTTTTCGCATTTGGAGTTTCCTCTCTCGCAAGGTGGACCACTTAGTTTCGTCGAACACATACGGTTTCGAGTAGCATCGCCACAGATTTCAGAGAAGAAGAGCTTCTCCTGGCACACTATCGAACACTTAGTTTCAGATAGAACGATTAGTTTTAAATGGAACTATGTTTCTCATCTTGAGTTTCCTCTCTCACAAGATCGACGACTTAGTTTCGTCGAACACATACGGTTTCGAGTGGCATCGCCACAGATTTCAGAGAACAGGCGCGTCTCCTGGCACAGTATCGAACACATAGTATCAGATAGAACTATTAATTTAAAATGTTACTAAGCTTCGCATCTGGAGTTTCCTCTCTCACAAGGTCGACCACTTAGTTTCGACGAACACATACGGTTTCGAGTGGCATCGCCACAGATTTCAGAGAACAGGCGCTTCTCCTGGCACAGTATCGAACACTTAGTTTCAGATAGAACAATTAGTTTAAAATGGAACTATTTTTCGCATTTGGAGTTTCCTCTCTCGCAAGGTGGACTGCTTAGTTTCGTCGAACACATACGGTTTCGAGTGGCATCGCCATAGATTTCACAGAACAGGCGCTTATCCTGGCAAAGTATCGAACACTTAGTTTCAGATCGAACAATTAGTTTAAAATGGCACTAAGTTTCGCATCTGGAGTTTCCTCTCTCCCAAGGTCGGCCACTTAGTTTCGTCGAACACATACGGTTTCGAGTAGCATCGCCACAGATATCAGAGAACAGGCGCTTCTCCTGGCACAGTGTCGAACACATAGTTTCAGATAGAACAATTAGGTTAAAATGGAACTAAGTTTCGCATCTGGAGTTTCCTCTCTTACAAGGTCGACCACTTAGTTTCGTGGAACACATACGGTTTCGAGTGGCATCGCCACAGATTTCAGAGAACAGGCGATTCTCTGGCACAGTATCGAACACTTAGTTTCAGATAGAACAATTATTTTAAAATGGAACTATGTTCCGCATCTTGTGAATCCTCCCTCACAAGGTCAATCACTTAGTTTCGTCGAACACATACGGTTTCGAGTGGCCTCGCCACAGATTTCAGAGAACAGGCGCTTCGCCTGTCACATTATCGAAAACTCAGGTTCAGATGGAACATTTAGTTTAAAATGGAACTATGTTTCGCTTCTGGAGTTTCCTCTCTCACAAGGTCGACCACTTAGTTTCGTTGAACACATACGGCTTCGAGTGGCATCGCCACAGATTTCAGAGAACAGTCGCTTCTCCTGGCACAGTATCGAGCACTTAGTTTCAGATAGAACAATTAGTTTAAAATGGAACTATGTTCCGCATCTGGTGAATCCTCCCTCACAAGGTGAATCACTTAGTTTCGTCGAATACATACGGTTTCGAGTGGCATCGCCACAGATTTCAGAGAACAGGCGCTTCTCCTGGCACAGTATCGAACACTCAGGTTCAGATAGAACAATTAGTTTAAAATGGAACTATGTTTCGCATCTGGAGTTTCCTCTCTCACATGTTCGACCACTTAGTTTCGTCGAACACATACGGGTTCGAGTGGCACCGCCACAGATTTCAGAAAACAGCCGCTTCTCCTGGCACAGTATCGAACACTTAGTTTCAGAGAGAACAATTAGTTTAAAATGGAACTATGTTCCGCATCTGGTGAATCCTCCCTCACAAGGTCAATCACTTAGTTTCGTCGAATACATACGGTTTCGAGTAGCATCGCCACAGATTTCAGAGAACAGGCGCTTCTCCTGGCACAGTATCGATCACTCAGGTTCAGATAGAACAATTAGTTTAAAATGGAACTATGTTTCGCATCTGGAGTTTCCTCTCTCACAAGGTCGACCACTTAGTTTCCTCGAACACATACGGTTTCGAGTGGCATCGCCACAGATTTCAGAGAACAGGCGTTTCTCCTGGCACAGTATCGAACACTTAGTATCAGATAGAACAATTATTTTAAAATGGAACTAAGTTTCGCATCTGAAGTTTCCTCTCTCACAAGGTCGACCACTTAGTTTCGTCGAACACATACGGTTTCGAGTAGCATCTCCACCGATTTCAGGGAACAGGGGCTTCTCCTGGCGCAGTATCGAACACTTAGTTTCAGATAGAATAATTAGTTTAAAATGGAACTAAGTTTCGCATCTGGAGTTTCCTCTCTCACAAGGTCGACCACTTAGTTTCCTCGAACACATACGGTTTCGAGTAGCATCTCCACCGATTTCAGGGAACAGGGGCTTCTCCTGGCGCAGTATCGAACACTTAGTTTCAGATAGAATAATTAGTTTAAAATGGAACTAAGTTTCGCATCTGGAGTTTCCTCTCTCACAAGGTCGACCACTTAGCTTCCTCGAACACATACGGTTTCGAGTAGCATCTCCACCGATTTCAGGGAACAGGGGCTTCTCCTGGCGCAGTATCGAACACTTAGTTTCAGATAGAATAATTAGTTTAAAATGGAACTAAGTTTCGCATCTGGAGTTTCCTCTCTCACAAGGTCGACCACTTAGTTTCCTCGAACACATACGGTTTCGAGTAGCATCTCCACCGATTTCAGGGAACAGGGGCTTCTCCTGGCGCAGTATCGAACACTTAGTTTCAGATAGAATAATTAGTTTAAAATGGAACTAAGTTTCGCATCTGGAGTTTCCTCTCTCACAAGGTCGACCACTTAGCTTCCTCGAACACATACGGTGTCGAGTGGCCTCGCCACAGATTTCAGAGAACAGGCGCTTCGCCTGTCACATTATCGAAAACTCAGGTTCAGTTAGAACAATTAGTTTAAAATGGAACAATGTTTCGCATCTGGAGTTTCCTCCCTCACAAGGTCGACCACTTAGTTTCGTCGAACACATACGGTTTCGAGTGGCACCGCGACAGATTTCAGAGAAAAGGCGCTTCTCCTGGCACAGTATCGAACACTTAGTTTCAGATAGAATAATTAGTTTAAAATGGAACTAAGTCTCGCATCTGGAGTTTCCTCTCTCACAAGGTCGACCACTTAGTTTCCTCGAACACATACGGTTTCGAGTGGCATCGCCACAGATTTCAGAGAACAGCCGCTTCCCCTGGCACAGTATCGAACACTTAGTTGCAGATAGAACAATTAATTTGAAATGGAACTAAGTTTCGCATCTGAAGTTTCCTCTCTCAAAAGGTCGACCACTTAGTTTCGTCGAACACATACGGTTTCGAGTAGCATCGCGACAGATTTCAGAGAACAGGCGCTTCTCCTGGCACAGTGTCGAACACATAGTTTCAGATAGAACAATTAGGTTAAAATGGAACTACGTTTCGCATCAGGAGTTTCCTCTCTTACAAGGTCGACTACTTAGTTTCGTGGAACACATACGGTTTCGAGTGGCCTCGCCACAGATTTCAGAGAACGGGCGATTCTCTGGCACAGTATCGAACACTTAGTTTCAGATAGAACAATTATTTTAAAATGGAACAATGTTCGGCATCTTGTGAATCCTCCCTCACAAGGTCAATCACTTAGTTTCGTCGAACACATACGGTTTCGAGTGGCCTCGCCACAGATTTCAGAGAACAGGCGCTTCGCCTGTCACATTATCGAAAACTCAGGTTCAGATGGAACATTTAGTTTAAAATGGAACTATGTTTCGCTTCTGGAGTTTCCTCTCTCACAAGGTCGACCACTTAGTTTCGTTGAACACATACGGCTTCGAGTGGCATCGCCACAGATTTCAGAGAACAGTCGCTTCTCCTGGCACAGTATCGAGCTCTTAGTTTCAGATAGAACAATTAGTTTAAAATGGAACAAAGTTTGGCATCTGGAGTTTCCTCTCTCACAAGGTCGACCATTTAGATTCGTCGAACACATACGGTTTCGAGTGGCATCGCCACAGATTTCTGAGACCAGGCGCTTCTTCTGGCAGAGTATCGAACACATAGTTTCAGATAGAACAATTAGTTCAAAATGGAACTAAGTTTCGCATCTGGAGTTTCCTCTTTCACATGGTCGGCCACTTAGTTTCGTCGAACACATACGGTTTCGATTGGCATCGCCACAGATGTCAGAGAACAGGCGCTTCTCCTGGCACAGTATCGAACACTTAGATTCAGAAGGAACAATTGCTTTAAAATGGAACTAAATTTCGCATCTGGAGTTTCCTCTCTCAAAAGGTCGACCATTTAGTTCCGTCGAACACATACGGTTTCGAGTAGCATCGCCACAGATTTCAGAGAACACGCGCTTCTCCAGGCACAGTATCGAACTCTTTCAGATAGAACAATTAGTTTAAAATGGTACTAAGTTTCGCATTTGGAGTTTCTTCCCGCACAAGGCGACCACTTAGTCTCGTCGAACACATACGGTTTCCAGTGGCATTGCCACAGATTTCAGGGAGCAGGCGCTTCTCCTGGCACAGTATCGAACACTTAGTATCATATAGAACAATTAGTTTAAAATGGAACTAAGTTTCGTTTCCGGAGTTTCCTCTCTCAGAAGGTCGACCACTTAGTTTCGTCGAACACATTCGGTTTCGAATAGCAACTCCACAGGTTTCAGAGAACAGGCGCTTCTACAGGCACAGTATCGAACACTTAGTATCAGATAGAACAATTACTTTAAAATGGAACTAAGCTTCGCATCTGGCGCTTCCTCTCTCACAAGGTCGACCACTTAGTTTCGTCGAACACATACGGTTTCGAGTAGCATCGCCACAGATTTCAGAGAACTGGCGCGTCTACTGGCACAGTATCGAACACTTAGTTCCAGATAGATCAATTAGTTTAAAATGGAACAATGTTTCGCATCTGGAGTTTCCTCTCTCACAAGGTCGACCACTTAGTTTCGTCGAACACATACGGTTTCGAGTAGCATCGCCACAGATTTCAGAGAACAGGTGCTTCTCCAGGCACAGTATCGAACACTTAGTTTCAGATGGAACACTTAGTTTTAAATGGAACTATTTTTCGCTTCTGGAGTTTCCTCTCTCACAAGGTCGACCATTTAGTTCCGTCGAACACATACGGTTTCGAGTAGCATCGCCACAGATTTCAGAGAACAGGCGCTTCTCCAGGCACAGTATCGAACTCTTTCAGATAGAACAATTAGTTTAAAATGGTACCAAGTTTCGCGTCTGGAGTTTCTTTTCTCACAAGGTCGGCCACTCAGTTTCGTCGAACACATACCGTTTCGAGCGGCATCGCCACAGATTTCAGAGAACAGCCGCTTCTCCTGGCACGGTATCGAACACTTAGTTTCAGATAGAAAAATTAGTTTAAAATGGAACTCAGTTTCGCATCTGGAGTTTCCTCTCTCAGAAGGTCGACCACTTAGTTTCGTCGAACACATACGGTTTCGAGTGGCATCGCCACAGATATCAGAGAACAGGCGCTTCTCCTGGCACGGTATCGAACCCTTAGTTTCAGATAGAACAATTAGTTTAAAATGGAACTAGTTTCGCATCTGTAGTTTCCTCTCTCACAAGGTCGGCCACTTAGTTTCGTCGAACACATACGGTTTCGAGTGGCATCGCCACAGATTTCAGAGAACAGCAGCTTCTCCTGGCACAGTATCGAACACTTAATTTCAGATGGAACAATTAGTTTAAAATGGAACTAAGTTTCGGATCTGGAGATTCCTCTCCCACAATGTCGACCACTTAGTTACAGTCGAACACATACGGTTTCGAGTGGCATCGACACAGATTTCAGAGAACAGGCGCCTCTCCTGGCATGGTAACGAACACTTAGTTTCAGAGAGAACAATTAGTTTAAAATGGAACTAACCTTCGCATCTGGAGTTTCCTCTCTCAGAAGGTCGACCACTTAGTTTCGTCGAACACATACGGTTTCGGGTATCATCGCCACCGATTTCAGAGAACAGGCCCTTCTCCTGGCACAGTATCGAACACTTAGTATCAGATAGAACAATTACTTTAAAATGGAACTAAGTTTCGCATCTGGAGTTTCCCCTCTCACAAGGTCGACCACTTAGTTTCGTCGAACACATACCGTTTCGAGTGGCACCGCCACAGATTTCAGAGAACAGGCGCTTCTCCTGGCACAGTATCGAACACTTGGTTTCAGATAGAGCAATTAGTTTAAAGTGGAACTAAGTTTCGCATCTGGAGTTTCTCCTCTCACAAGGTCGACCACTTAGTTTCGTCGACAACTTAGTTTCGTCGAACACATACGGTTTCGAGTGGCATCGCCACAGATTTCAGAGAACAGGCGCTTCTCCTGGCACCGTATCGACCACTTTGTTTTAGATAGAACAATTAGTTTAAAATGCTACTAAGTGTCGCATCTGGAGTTTCTCCTCTCACAAGGTCAACCACTTAGTTTCGTCGAACACATACGGTTTCGAGTGGCATTGCCACAGATATCAGAGAACAGGCGCTTCTCCTGGCACGGTATCGAAACCTTAGTTTCAGATATAACAATTAGTTTAAAATGGAACTAGTTTCGCATCTTTAGTTTCCTCTCTCACAAGGTCGGCCACTTAGTTTCGTCGAACACATACGGTTTCGAGTGGCATCGCCACAGATTTCAGAGAACAGCAGCTTCTCCTGGCACAGTATCGATCACTCAGGTTCAGATAGAACAATTAGTTTAAAATGGAACTATGTTTCGCATCTGGAGTTTCCCCTCTCACATGTTCGACCACTTAGTTTCGTCGAACACATACGGTTTCGAGTAGCATCGCCACTGATTTCAGAGAACAGGCGCTTCTCCTGGCACAGTATCGAACACTTAGTTTCAGATAGAACAATTAGTTTAAAATGGCACTAAGTTTCGCGTCTGGAGTTTCTTTTCTCACAAGGTCGACCACTCAGTTTCGTCGAACACATACCGTTTCGAGCGGCATCGCCACAGATTTCAGAGAACAGCCGCTTCTCCTGGCACGGTATCGAACACTTAGTTTCAGATAGAAAAATTAGTTTAAAATGGAACCAAATTTCGCATCTGGAGTGTCCTCTCTCACAAGGTCGACCACTTAGTTTCGTCGAACACATACGGTTTCGAGTAGCATCGCCACAGATTTCAGAGAACAGGCGCTTCTCCTGGCACAGTATCGAACACTTAGTATCAGATAGAACAATTAGTTTAAAATGGAACTAAGCTCCGCATCTGGTGTTTCCTCTCTCACATTTGGCGACCACTTAGTTTCGTCGAACACATACGGTTTCGAGTAGCATCGCCACTGATTTCAGAGAACAGGCGCTTCTCCTGGCACAGTATCGAACACTTAGTTTCAGATAGAAAAATTAATTTAAAATGGAACCAAATTTCGCATCTGGAGTTTCCTCTCTCACAAGGTCGACCACTTAGTTTCGTCGAACACATACGGTTTCGAGTAGCATCGCCACAGATTTCAGAGAACAGGCGCTTCTCCTGGCACAGTATCGAACACTTAGTATCAGATAGAACAATTAGTTTAAAATGGAACTAAGCTCCGCATCTGGTGTTTCCTCTCTCACCATGTCGACCACTTAGCTTCGTCGAACACATACGGTTTCTAGTGGCATTGCCACACATTTCAGAGAACAGGCGCTTCTCCTGGCACAGTATCGATCACTCAGGTTCAGATAGAACAATTAGTTTAAAATGGAACTATGTTTCGCATCTGGAGTTTCCCCTCTCACATGTTCGACCACTTAGTTTCGTCAAACACATACAGTTTCGAGTGGCACCGCCACAGATTTCAGAGAAAAGGCGCTTCTCCTGGCACAGTATCGAACACTTAGTTTCAGATAGAATAATTAGTTTAAAATGGAACTAAGTTTCGCATCTGGAGTTTCCTCTCTCACAAGGTCGACCACTTAGTTCCCTCGATCACATACGGTTTCGAGTGGCATCGCCACACATTTCAGAGAACAGGCGCTTCTCCTGGCACAGTATCGAAAACTTAGTTTCAGATAGAACAATTAGTTTAAAATGGAACTATGTTCCGCATCTGGTGAATCCTCCCTCACAAGGTCAATCACTTAGTTTCGTCGAATACATACGGTTTCGAGTAGCATCGCCACAGATTTCAGAAAACAGCCGCTTCTCCTGGCACAGTATCGAACACTTAGTTTCAGAGAGAACAATTAGTTTAAAATGGAACTATGTTCCGCATCTGGTGAATCCTCCCTCACAAGGTCAATCACTTAGTTTCGTCGAATACATACGGTTTCGAGTAGCATCGCCACAGATTTCAGAGAACAGGCGCTTCTCCTGGCACAGTATCCATCACTCAGGTTCAGATAGAACAATTAGTTTAAAATGGAACTATGTTTCGCATCTGGAGTTTCCCCTCTCACATGTTCGACCACTTAGTTTCGTCGAAAACATACGGGTTCGAGTGGCATCGCCACAGATTTCAGAAAACAGCCGCTTCTCCTGGCACAGTATCGAACACTTAGTTTCAGAGAGAACAATTAGTTTAAAATGGAACTATGTTTCGCATTTGGAGTTTCCTCTCTCCCAAGGTGGACCACTTAGTTTCGTCAAACACATACGGTTTCCAGTGGCATCGCCACAGATTTCAGAGAACAGGCGCTTCTCATGGCACAGTATCAAACACTTAGTTTCAGATAGAACAATTAGTGTAAAATGGAACTAAGTTTTGCATCTGGAGTTTCCTCTCCCACAATGTCGACCACCTAGTTTCGTGGAACATATACGGTTTCGAGTAACACCGCCACAGATTTCAAACAACAGGCGCTCCTCCTGGCACAGTATCGAGCACTTAGTATCAGATAGAACAATTACTTTAAAATGGAACTAAGCTTCGCATCTGGAGCTTCCTCTCTCACAAGGTGGACCACTGAGTTTCGTCGAACACATACGGTTTCGAATAGCATCGCCACTGATTTCAGAGAACAGGCGCTTCTCCTGGCACAGTATCGAACACTTAGTTCCAGATAGATCAATTAGTTTAAAATGGAACAATATTTCGCATCTGGAGTTTCCATTCGCACAAGGTCGACGACTTAATTTCGTCGAACACATACGGTTTCGAGTGGCATCGCCAGAGATTTCAGAGAACAGGCGCTTCTGCTGGAACAGTATCGAACACATAGTTTCAGATAGAACAATTAGTTTAAAATGGAACTAAGTTTCGCTTCTGGAGTTTCCTCTCTCAGAAGGTCGACCACTTAGTTTCGTCGAACACATAAGGTTTCGAGTAGCACCGCGACAGATTTCAGAGAACAGGCGCTTCTCCTGGCACAGTATCGAACACTTAGTTTCAGATAGAACAATTAGTTTAAACGGAACTAATTTTCGCAACTGGAGTTTCCTCTCTCGCAAGGTCGACCATTTAGGTTCGTCGAACACATACGGTTTCGAGTGGCATTGCCACAGATTTCAGAGAACAGGCGCTTCTCCTGGCACAGTGTCGAACACATAGTTTCAGATAGAACAATTAGGTTAAAATGGAACTAAGTTTCGCATCTGGAGTTTCCTCTCTTACAAGGTCGACCACTTAGTTTCGTGGAACACATACGGTTTCGAGTGGCATCGCCACAGATTTCAGAGAACAGGCGATTCTCTGGCACAGTATCGAACACTTAGTTTCAGATAGAACAATTATTTTAAAATGGAACTATGTTCCGCATCTTGTGAATCCTCCCTCACAAGGTCAATCACTTAGTTTCGTCGAACACATACGGTTTCGAGTGGCCTCGCCACAGATTTCAGAGAACAGGCGCTTCGCCTGTCACATTATCGAAAAGTCAGGTTCAGATAGAACAATTAGTTTAAACTGGAACAATGTTTCGCATCTGGAGTTTCCTCCCTCACAAGGTCGACCACTTAGTTTCGTCGAACACATACGGTTTCGAGTGGCACCGCCACAGATTTCAGAGAAAAGGCGCTTCTCCTGGCACAGTATCGAACACTTAGTTTCAGATAGAATAATTAGTTTAAAATGGAACTAAGTCTCGCATCTGGAGTTTCCTCTCTCACCAGGTCGACCACTTAGTTTCCTCGAACACATACGGTTTCGAGTGGCATCGCCACAGATTTCAGAAAACAGCCGCTTCCCCTGGCACAGTATCGAACACTTAGTTGCAGATAGAACAATTAATTTGAAATGGAACTAAGTTTCGCATCTGAAGTTTCCTCTCTCAAAAGGTCGACCACTTAGTTTCGTCGAACACATACGGTTTCGAGTAGCATCGCGACAGATTTCAGAGAACAGGCGCTTCTCCTGGCACAGTATCGAACACTTAGTTTCAGATAGAACAATTAGTTTAAACGGAACTATTTTTCGCAACTGGAGTTTCCTCTCTCGCAAGGTCGACCATTTAGGTTCGTCGAACACATACGGTTTCGAGTGGCATCGCCACAGATGTCAGAGAACAGGCGCTTCTCCTGGCACAGTGTCGAACACATAGTTTCAGATAGAACAATTAGGTTAAAATGGAACTAAGTTTCGCATCTGGAGTTTCCTCTCTTACAAGGTCGACCACTTAGTTTCGTCGAACACATACGGGTTCGAGTGGCATTGCCACAGATTTCAGAGAACAGGCGCTTCTCCTGGAACAGTATCGAACACTCAGGTTCAGATAGAACAATTAGTTTAAAATGGAACTATGTTTCGCATCTCGAGTTTCCTCTCTCACATGTTCGACCACTTAGTTTCGTCGAACACATACGGGTTCGAGTGGCATCGCCACAGATTTCAGAAAACAGCCGCTTCTCCTGGCACAGTATCGAACACTTAGTTTCAGAGAGAACAATTAGTTTAAACGGAACTAATTTTCGCAACTGGAGTTTCCTCTCTCGCAAGGTCGACCATTTAGGTTCGTCGAACACATACGGTTTCGAGTGGCATTGCCACAGATTTCAGAGAACAGGCGCTTCTCCTGGCACAGTGTCGAACACATAGTTTCAGATAGAATAATTAGGTTAAAATGGAACTAAGTTTCGCATCTGGAGTTTCCTCTCTTACAAGGTCGACCACTTAGCTTCGTGGAACACATACGGTTTCGAGTGGCATCGCCACAGATGTCAGAGAACAGGCGCTTCTCCTGGCACAGTGTCGAACACATAGTTTCAGATAGAACAATTAGGTTAAAATGGAACTAAGTTTCGCATCTGGAGTTTCCTCTCTTACAAGGTCGACCACTTAGTTTCGTGGAACACATACGGTTTCGAGTGGCATCGCCACAGATTTCAGAGAACAGGCGATTCTCTGGCACAGTATCGAACACTTAGTTTCAGATAGAACAATTATTTTAAAATGGAACTATGTTCCGCATCTTGTGAATCCTCCCTCACAAGGTCAATCACTTAGTTTCGTCGAACACATACGGTTTCGAGTGGCCTCGCCACAGATTTCAGAGAACAGGCGCTTCGCCTGTCACATTATCGAAAACTCAGGTTCAGATGGAACATTTAGTTTAAAATGGAACTATGTTTCGCTTCTGGAGTTTCCTCTCTCACAAGGTCGACCACTTAGTTTCGTTGAACACATACGGCTTCGAGTGGCATCGCCACAGATTTCAGAGAACAGTCGCTTCTCCTGGCACAGTATCGAGCACTTAGTATCAGATAGAACAATTAGTTTAAAATGGAACTATGTTCCGCATCTGGTGAATCCTCCCTCACAAGGTCAATCACTTAGTTTCGTCGAATACATACGGTTTCGAGTGGCACCGCCACAGATTTCAGAGAAAAGGCGCTTCTCCTGGCACAGTATCGAACACTTAGTTTCAGATAGAATAATTAGTTTAAAATGGAACTAAGTCTCGCTTCTGGAGTTTCCTTTCGCACAAGGTCGACGACTTAATTTCGTCGAACACATACGGTTTCGAGTGGCATTGCCACAGATTTCAGAGAACAGGCGCTTCTCCTGGAACAGTATCGAACACTCAGGTTCAGATAGAACAATTAGTTTAAAATGGAACTATGTTTCGCATCTGGAGTTTCCTCTCTCACATGTTCGACCACTTAGTTTCGTCGAACACATACGGGTTCGAGTGGCATCGCCACAGATTTCAGAAAACAGCCGCTTCTCCTGGCACAGTATCGAACACTTAGTTTCAGAGAGAACAATTAGTTTAAACGGAACTAATTTTCGCAACTGGAGTTTCCTCTCTCGCAAGGTCGACCATTTAGGTTCGTCGAACACATACGGTTTCGAGTGGCATTGCCACAGATTTCAGAGAACAGGCGCTTCTCCTGGCACAGTGTCGAACACATAGTTTCAGATAGAATAATTAGGTTAAAATGGAACTAAGTTTCGCATCTGGAGTTTCCTCTCTTACAAGGTCGACCACTTAGCTTCGTGGAACACATACGGTTTCGAGTGGCATCGCCACAGATTTCAGAGAACAGGCGATTCTCTGGCACAGTATCGAACACTTAGTTTCAGATAGAACAATTATTTTAAAATGGAACTAAGTTTCGCATCTGAAGTTTCCTCTCTCACACGGTCGACCACTTAGTTTCGTCGAACACATACGGTTTCGAGTGGCCTCGCCACAGATTTCAGAGAACAGGCGCTTCGCCTGTCACATTATCGAAAACTCAGGTTCAGATAGAACAATTAGTTTAAAATGGAACAATGTTTCGCATCTGGAGTTTCCTCCCTCACAAGGTCGACCACTTAGTTTCGTCGAACACAAACGGTTTCAAGTGGCACCGCCACAGATTTCAGAGAAAAGGCGCTTCTCCTGGCACAGTATCGAACACTTAGTTTCAGATAGAATAATTAGTTTAAAATGGAACTAAGTCTCGCATCTGGAGTTTCCTCTCTCACAAGATCGACCACTTAGTTTCCTCGAACACATACGGTTTCGAGTGGCATCGCCACAGATTTCAGAAAACAGCCGCTTCCCCTGGCACAGTATCGAACACTTAGTTGCAGATAGAAGAATTAATTTGAAATGGAACTAAGTTTCGCATCTGAAGTTTCCTCTCTCAAAAGGTCGACCACTTAGTTTCGTCGAACACATACGGTTTCGAGTGGCACCGCCACAGATTTCAGAGAAAAGGCGCTTCTCCTGGCACAGTATCGAACACTTAGTTTCAGATAGAATAATTAGTTTAAAATGGAACTAAGTCTCGCATCTGGAGTTTCCTTTCGCACAAGGTCGACGACTTAATTTCGTCGAACACATACGGTTTCGAGGGGCATCGCCAGAGATTTCAGAGTACAGGCGCTTCTCCTGGAACAGTATCGAACACTCAGGTTCAGATAGAACAATTAGTTTAAAATGGAACTATGTTTCGCATCTGGAGTTTCCTCTCTCACATGTTCGACCACTTAGTTTCGTCGAACACATACGGGTTCGAGTGGCATCGCCACAGATTTCAGAAAACAGCCGCTTCTCCTGGCACAGTATCGAACACTTAGTTTCAGAGAGAACAATTAGTTTAAACGGAACTAATTTTCGCAACTGGAGTTTCCTCTCTCGCAAGGTCGAACATTTAGGTTCGTCGAACACATACGGTTTCGAGTGGCATTGCCACAGATTTCAGAGAACAGGCGCTTCTCCTGGCACAGTGTCGAACACATAGTTTCAGATAGAACAATTAGGTTAAAATGGAACTAAGTTTCGCATCTGGAGTTTCCTCTCTTACAAGGTCGACCACTTAGTTTCGTCGAACACATACGGTTTCGAGTGGCATCGCCACAGATTTCAGAGAACAGGCGATTCTCTGGCACAGTATTGAACACTTAGTTTCAGATAGAACAATTATTTTAAAATGGAACTAAGTTTCGCATCTGAAGTTTCCTCTCTCACACGGTCGACCACTTAGTTTCGTCGAACACATACGGTTTCGAGTGGCCTCGCCACAGATTTCAGAGAACAGGCGCTTCGCCTGTCACATTATCGAAAACTCAGGTTCAGATAGAACAATTAGTTTAAAATGGAACAATGTTTCGCATCTGGAGTTTCCTCCCTCACAAGGTCGACCACTTAGTTTCGTCGAACATATACGGTTTCGAGTGGCACCGCCACAGATTTCAGAGAAAAGGCGCTTCTCCTGGCACAGTATCGAACACTTAGTTTCAGATAGAATAATTAGTTTAAAATGGAACTAAGTCTCGCATCTGGAGTTTCCTCTCTCACAAGGTCGACCACTTAGTTTCCTCGAACACATACGGTTTCGAGTGGCATCGCCACAGATTTCAGAAAACAGCCGCTTCGCCTGGCACAGTATCGAACACTTAGTTGCAGATAGAACAATTAATTTGAAATGGAACTAAGTTTCGCATCTGGAGTTTCCTCTCTTACAAGGTCGACCACTTAGTTTCGTGGAACACATACGGTTTCGAGTGGCATCGCCACAGATTTCAGAGAACAGGCGATTCTCTGGCACAGTATCGAACACTTAGTTTCAGATAGAACAATTATTTTAAAATGGAACTATGTTCCGCATCTTGTGAATCCTCCCTCACAAGGTCAATCACTTAGTTTCGTCGAACACATACGGTTTCGAGTGGCCTCGCCACAGATTTCAGAGAACAGGCGCTTCGCCTGTCACATTATCGAAAACTCAGGTTCAGATAGAACAATTAGTTTAAAATGGAACAATGTTTCGCATCTGGAGTTTCCTCCCTCACAAGGTCGACCACTTAGTTTCGTCGAACACATACGGTTTCGAGTGGCACCGCCACAGATTTCAGAGAAAAGGCGCTTCTCCTGGCACAGTATCGAACACTTAGTTTCAGATAGAATAACTAGGTTAAAATGGAACTAAGTTTCGCATCTGGAGTTTCCTCTCTTACAAGGTCGACCACTTAGTTTCGTGGAACACATACGGTTTCGAGTGGCATCGCCACAGATTTCAGAGAACAGGCGATTCTCTGGCACAGTATCGAACACTTAGTTTCAGATAGAACAATTATTTTAAAATGGAACTAAGTTTCGCATCTGAAGTTTCCTCTCTCACAAGGTCGACCACTTAGTTTCGTCGAACACATACGGTTTCGAGTGGCCTCGCCACAGATTTCAGAGAACAGGCGCTTCGCCTGTCACATTATCGAAAACTCAGGTTCAGATAGAACAATTAGTTTAAAATGGAACAATGTTTCGCATCTGGAGTTTCCTCCCTCACAAGGTCGACCACTTAGTTTCGTCGAACACATACGGTTTCGAGTGGCACCGCCACAGATTTCAGAGAAAAGGCGCTTCTCCTGGCACAGTATCGAACACTTAGTTTCAGATAGAATAATTAGTTTAAAATGGAACTAAGTCTCGCATCTGGAGTTTCCTCTCTCACAAGGTCGACCACTTAGTTTCCTCGAACACATACGGTTTCGAGTGGCATCGCCACAGATTTCAGAGAACAGGCGATTCTCTGGCACAGTATCGAACACTTAGTTTCAGATAGAACAATTAGTTTAAAATGGAACAATGTTTCGCATCTGGAGTTTCCTCCCTCACAAGGTCGACCACTTAGTTTCGTCGAACACATACGGTTTCGAGCGGCCTCGCCACAGATTTCAGAGAACAGGCGCTTCGCCTGTCACATTATCGAAAACTCAGGTTCAGATAGAACAATTAGTTTAAAATGGAACAATGTTTCGCATCTGGAGTTTCCTCCCTCACAAGGTCGACCACTTAGTTTCGTCGAACACAAACGGTTTCAAGTGGCACCGCCACAGATTTCAGAGAAAAGGCGCTTCTCCTGGCACAGTATCGAACACTTAGTTTCAGATAGAATAATTAGTTTAAAATGGAACTAAGTCTCGCATCTGGAGTTTCCTCTCTCACAAAATCGACCACTTAGTTTCCTCGAACACATACGGTTTCGAGTGGCATCGCCACAGATTTCAGAAAACAGCCGCTTCCCCTGGCACAGTATCGAACACTTAGTTGCAGATAGAACAATTAATTTGAAATGGAACTAAGTTTCGCATCTGAAGTTTCCTCTCTCAAAAGGTCGACCACTTAGTTTCGTCGAACACATACGGTTTCGAGTGGCACCGCCACAGATTTCAGAGAAAAGGCGCTTCTCCTGGCACAGTATCGAACACTTAGTTTCAGATAGAATAATTAGTTTAAAATGGAACTAAGTCTCGCATCTTGAGTTTCCTTTCGCACAAGGTCGACGACTTAATTTCGTCGAACACATACGGTTTCGAGGGGCATCGCCAGAGATTTCAGAGTACAGGCGCTTCTCCTGGAACAGTATCGAACACTCAGGTTCAGATAGAACAATTAGTTTAAAATGGAACTATGTTTCGCATCTGGAGTTTCCTCTCTCACATGTTCGACCACTTAGTTTCGTCGAACACATACGGGTTCGAGTGGCATCGCCACAGATTTCAGAAAACAGCCGCTTCTCCTGGCACAGTATCGAACACTTAGTTTCAGAGAGAACAATTAGTTTAAACGGAACTAATTTTCGCAACTGGAGTTTCCTCTCTCGCAAGGTCGAACATTTAGGTTCGTCGAACACATACGGTTTCGAGTGGCATTGCCACAGATTTCAGAGAACAGGCGCTTCTCCTGGCACAGTGTCGAACACATAGTTTCAGATAGAACAATTAGGTTAAAATGGAACTAAGTTTCGCATCTGGAGTTTCCTCTCTTACAAGGTCGACCACTTAGTTTCGTCGAACACATACGGTTTCGAGTGGCATCGCCACAGATTTCAGAGAACAGGCGATTCTCTGGCACAGTATTGAACACTTAGTTTCAGATAGAACAATTATTTTAAAATGGAACTAAGTTTCGCATCTGAAGTTTCCTCTCTCACACGGTCGACCACTTAGTTTCGTCGAACACATACGGTTTCGAGTGGCCTCGCCACAGATTTCAGAGAACAGGCGCTTCCCCTGGCACAGTATCGAACACTTAGTTGCAGATAGAACAATTAATTTGAAATGGAACTAAGTTTCGCATCTGAAGTTTCCTCTCTCAAAAGGTCGACCACTTAGTTTCGTCGAACACATACGGTTTCGAGTAGCATCGCGACAGATTTCAGAAAACAGGCGCTTCTCCTGGCACAGTGTCGAACACATAGTTTCAGATAGAACAATTAGGTTAAAATGGAACTTAGTTTCGCATCTGGAGTTTCCTCTCTTACAAGGTCGACCACTTAGTTTCGTGGAACACATACGGTTTCGAGTGGCATCGCCACAGATTTCAGAGAACAGGCGATTCTCTGGCACAGTATCGAACACTTAGTTTCAGATAGAACAATTATTTTAAAATGGAACTATGTTCCGCATCTTGTGAATCCTCCCTCACAAGGTCAATCACTTAGTTTCGTCGAACACATACGGTTTCGAGTGGCCTCGCCACAGATTTCAGAGAACAGGCGCTTCGCCTGTCACATTATCGAAAACTCAGGTTCAGATAGAACAATTAGTTTAAAATGGAACAATGTTTCGCATCTGGAGTTTCCTCCCTCACAAGGTCGACCACTTAGTTTCGTCGAACACATACGGTTTCGAGTGGCACCGCCACAGATTTCAGAGAAAAGGCGCTTCTCCTGGCACAGTATCGAACACTTAGTTTCAGATAGAATAACTAGGTTAAAATGGAACTAAGTTTCGCATCTGGAGTTTCCTCTCTTACAAGGTCGACCACTTAGTTTCGTGGAACACATACGGTTTCGAGTGGCATCGCCACAGATTTCAGAGAACAGGCGATTCTCTGGCACAGTATCGAACACTTAGTTTCAGATAGAACAATTATTTTAAAATGGAACTAAGTTTCGCATCTGAAGTTTCCTCTCTCACAAGGTCGACCACTTAGTTTCGTCGAACACATACGGTTTCGAGTGGCCTCGCCACAGATTTCAGATAACAGGCGCTTCGCCTGTCACATTATCGAAAACTCAGGTTCAGATAGAACAATTAGTTTAAAATGGAACAATGTTTCGCATCTGGAGTTTCCTCCCTCACAAGGTCGACCACTTAGTTTCGTCGAACACATACGGTTTCGAGTGGCACCGCCACAGATTTCAGAGAAAAGGCGCTTCTCCTGGCACAGTATCGAACACTTAGTTTCAGATAGAATAATTAGTTTAAAATGGAACTAAGTCTCGCATCTGGAGTTTCCTCTCTCACAAGGTCGACCACTTAGTTTCCTCGAACACATACGGTTTCGAGTGGCATCGCCACAGATTTCAGTAAACAGCCGCTTCCCCTGGCACAGTATCGAACACTTAGTTGCAGATAGAACAATTAATTTGAAATGGAACTAATTTTCGCATCTGAAGTTTCGTCTCTCAAAAGGTCGACCACTTAGTTTCGTCGAACACATACGGTTTCGAGTAGCATCGCGACAGATTTCAGAGAACAGGCGCTTCTCCTGGCACAGTATCGAACACTTAGTTTCAGATAGAACAATTAGTTTAAACGGAACTATTTTTCGCAACTGGAGTTTCCTCTGTCGCAAGGTCGACCATTTAGGTTCGTCGAACACATACGGTTTCGAGTGGCATCGCCACAGATTTCAGAGAACAGGCGCTTCTCCTGGCACAGTGTCGAACACATAGTTTCAGATAGAACAATTAGGTTAAAATGGAACTAAGTTTCGCATCTGGAGTTTCCTCTCTTACAAGGTCGACCACTTAGTTTCGTGGAACACATACGGTTTCGAGTGGCATCGCCACAGATTTCAGAGAACAGGCGATTCTCTGGCACAGTATCGAACACTTAGTTTCAGATAGAACAATTATTTTAAAATGGAACTATGTTCCGCATCTTGTGAATCCTCCCTCACAAGGTCAATCACTTAGTTTCGTCGAACACATACGGTTTCGAGTGGCCTCGCCACAGATTTCAGAGAACAGGCGCTTCGCCTGTCACATTATCGAAAACTCAGGTTCAGATGGAACATTTAGTTTAAAATGGAACTATGTTTCGCTTCTGGAGTTTCCTCTCTCACAAGGTCGACCACTTAGTTTCGTTGAACACATACGGCTTCGAGTGGCATCGAAACAGATTTCAGAGAACAGTCGCTTCTCCTGGCACAGTATCGAGCACTTAGTTTCAGATAGAACAATTAGTTTAAAATGGAACAAAGTTTGGCATCTGGAGTTTCCTCTCTCACAAGGTCGACCATTTAGATTCGTCGAACACATACGGTTTCGAGTGGCATCGCCACAGATTTCTGAGACCAGGCGCTTCTTCTGGCACAGTATCGAACACATAGTTTCAGATAGAACAATTAGTTTAAAATGGAACTAAGTTTCGCATCTGGAGTTTCCTCTTTCACAAGGTCGGCCACTTAGTTTCGTCGATCACATACGGTTTCGATTGGCATCGCCACAGATTTCAGAGAACAGGCGCTTCTCCTGGCACAGTATCGAACACTTAGATTCAGAAGGAACACTTGCTTTAAAATGGAACTAAATTTCGCATCTGGAGTTTCCTCTCTCAAAAGGTCGACCATTTAGTTCCGTCGAACACATACGGTTTCGAGTAGCATCGCCACAGATTTCAGAGAACACGCGCTTCTCCAGGCACAGTATCGAACTGTTTCAGATAGAACAATTAGTTTAAAATGGTACTAAGTTTCGCATTTGGAGTTTCTTCCCGCACAAGGCGACCACTTAGTCTCGTCGAACACATACGGTTTCGAGTGGCATTGCCAGAGATTTCAGGGAGCAGGCGCTTCTCCTGGCACAGTATCGAACACATAGTTTCAGATAGAACAATTAGTCAAAATGGTACTATGTTTCGCATCTGGAGTTTCCTCTCTCACAAGGTCGACCACTTAGTTTCGTTGAACACATACGGTTTCGAGTGGCAACGCCACAGATTTCAGAGAACAGGCGCTTCTCCTGGCAGAGTATCGAACACTTAGTTTCAGAGAGAACAATTAGTTTAAAATGGAACTAAGGTTCGCATCTGCAGTTTCCTCTCTCACAAGGCGGCCACTGAGTTTCGTGGAGCACATACGGTTTCGAGTGGCATCGCCACAGGTTTCACAGAACTGGCGCTTCTCCTGGCACAGTATCGAACACTTAGTATCAGATAGAACAATTAGTTTAAAATGGAACTAAGTTTCGCTTCCGGAGTTTCCTCTCTCAGAAGGTCGACCACTTAGTTTCGTCGAACACATTCGGTTTCGAATAGCAACTCCACAGGTTTCAGAGAACAGGCGCTTCTACAGGCACAGTATCGAACACTTAGTATCAGATAGATCAATTAGTTTAAAATGGAACAATGTTTCGCATCTGGAGTTTCCTCTCTCACAAGGTCGACCACTTAGTTTCGTCGAACACATACGGTTTCGAGTAGCATCGCCACTGATTTCAGAGAACAGGCGCTTCTCCTGGCACAGTATCGAACACTTAGTTTCAGAGAGAACAATTAGTTTAAAATGGAACTAAGTTTCGCATCTGCAGTTTCCTCTCTCACAAGGCGGCCACTGAGTTTCGTGGAGCACATACGGTTTCGAGTAGCATCGCCACAGATTTCAGAGAACAGGTGCTTCTCCAGGCACAGTATCGAACACTTAGTTTCAGATGGAACACTTAGTTTTAAATGGAACTAAGTTTCGCTTCTGGAGTTTCCTCTCTCACAAGGTCGACCATTTAGTTCCGTCGAACACATACGGTTTCGAGTAGCATCGCCACAGATTTCAGAGAACAGGCGCTTCTCCAGGCACAGTATCGAACTCTTTCAGATAGAACAATTAGTTTAAAATGGTACTAAGTTTCGCATTTGGAGTTTCTTCCCGCACAAGGCGACCACTTAGTCTCGTCGAACACATACGGTTTCGAGTGGCATTGCCACAGATTTCAGGGAGCAGGCGCTTCTCCTGGCACAGTATCGAACACATACTTTCAGATAGAACAATTAGTTAAAATGGTACTATGTTTCTCATCTGGAGTGTCCTCTATCACAAGGTCGACCACTTAGTTTCGTCGAACACATACGGTTTCGAGTGGGATCGCCACAGATTTCAGAGAACAGTCGCTTCTCCTGGCAGAGTATCGAACACTCAGTTTCAGATAGAACAATTAGTTTAAAATGGAACCAAATTTCGCATCTGGAGTTTCCTCTCTCACAAGGTCGACAACTTACTTTCGTCGAACACATACGGTTTCGAGTAGCATCGCCACAGATTTCAGAGAACAGGCGCTTCTCCTGGCACAGTATCGAACACTTAGTATCAGATAGAACAATTAGTTTAAAATGGAACTAAGCTCTGCATCTGGTGTTTCCTCTCTCACCATGTCGACCACTTAGATTCGTCGAACACATACGGTTTCTAGTGGCATTGCCACACATTTCAGAGAACAGGCGCTTCTCCTGGCACAGTGTCGAACACATTGTTTCAGATAGAACAATTAGTTTAAAATTGAACTATGTTTCGCATCTGGAGTTTCCTCTCTCACAAGGCGACCACTTAGTTTCGTAGAACACATACGGTTTCCAGTGGCATCGCCACAGATTTCAGAGAACAGACGCTTCTACTGGCACAGTATCGAACACATAGTTTCAGATAGAACCATTAGTTTAAAATGGAACTATGTTTCCCTGCTGGAGTTTCCTCTCTCACAAGGTCGACCACTTAGTTTCGTCGAACACATACGGTTTCGAGTGACATCGCCACAGATTTCAGAGAACAGGCGCTTCTCCTGGCACAGTATCGAACACTTAGTATCAGATAGAACAATTAGTTTAAAATGGATCTATGTTTCGCATCTGGAGTGTCCTCTCTCACAAGGTCGACCATTTAGATTCGTCGAACACATACGGTTTCGAGTAGCATCGCCACAGATTTCAGAGAACAGGCGCTTCTCCTGGCACAGTATCGAACACTTAGTTTGAGATAGAACAATTAGTTTAAAATGGCAATAAGTTTCGCATCTGGAGTTTCCTCTCTCACAAGGTCGACCACTTAGTTTCCTCGAACACATACAGTTTCGAGTAGCATCGCCACATATTTCAGAGAACAGGCGCTTCTCCTGGCACATTATCGAACACTTAGTTTCAGATAGAACAATTAGTTTAAAATGGAACTAAGTTTCGCATCTGGAGTTTACTCTCCCACAAGGTCGACCACTTAGTTTCGTCGAACACATACGGTTTCGAGTGGCACCGCCACAGATTTCAGAGAACAGGCGCTTCTCCTGGCACAGTATCGAACACTTGGTTTCAGATAGAGCAATTAGTTTAAAGTGGAACTAAGTTTCGCATCTGGAGCTTCCCCTCTCAAAAGGTCGACGACTTAGTTTCGTCGGTTTCGAGTGGCATCGCTACAGATTTCAGAGAACAGGCGCTTCTCCTGGCCCAGTATCGAACACATAGATTCAGATAGAACAATTAGTTTAAAATGGAACTAAGTTTCGCATTTGGATTTTCCCCTCTCACTACGTCCACCAGTTTATTTCGTCGAACAAATACGGTTTCGAGTGGCCTCGCCACAGATTTCAGAGAAGAGGCGCTTCACCTGGCACAGTATCGAACACTTAGTTTCAGATAGAACAATTAGTTTACAATGGACCTAAGTTTCGGATCCGGAGTTTCCTCTCTCAGAAGGTCGACCACTTAGTTTCGTCGAACACATACGGTATCGAGGAGCATCGCGACTGATTTCAGAGAACACGCGCTTCTCCTGGCACAGTATCGAACACTTAGTTTGAGATAGAACAATTAGTTTAAAATGGCAATAAGTTTCGCATCTGGAGTTTCCTCTCTCACAAGGTCGACCACTTAGTTTCCTCGAACACATACAGTTTCGAGTAGCATCGCCACAGATTTCAGAGAACAGGCGCTTCTCCTGGCAGATTATCGAACACTTAGTTTCAGATAGAACAATTAGTTTAAAATGGAACTAAGTTTCGCATCTGGAGTTTACTCTCCCACAAGGTCGACCACTTAGTTTCGTCGAACACATACGGTTTCGAGTGGCTCCGCCACAGATTTCAGAGAACAGGCGCTTCTCCTGGCACAGTATCGAACACTTGGTTTCAGATAGAGCAATTAGTTTAAAGTGGAACTAAGTTTCGCATCTGGAGCTTCCCCTCTCAAAAGGTCGACGACTTAGTTTCGTCGGTTTCGAGTGGCATCGCTACAGATTTCAGAGAACAGGCGCTTCTCCTGGCCCAGTATCGAACACATAGATTCAGATAGAACAATTAGTTTAAAATGGAACTAAGTTTCGCATTTGGATTTTCCCCTCTCACTACGTCCACCAGTTTATTTCGTCGAACACATACGGTTTCGAGTGGCCTCGCCACAGATTTCAGAGAACAGGCGCTTCACCTGGCACAGTATCGAACACTTAGTTTCAGATAGAACAATTAGTTTAAAATGGCAATAAGTTTCGCATCTGGAGTTTCCTCTCTCACAAGGTCGACCACTTAGTTTCCTCGAACACATACAGTTTCGAGTAGCATCGCCACAGATTTCAGAGAACAGGCGCTTCTCCTGGCACATTATCGAACACTTAGTTTCAGATAGAACAATTAGTTTAAAATGGAACTAAGTTTCGCATCTGGAGTTTACTCTCCCACAAGGTCGACCACTTAGTTTCGTCGAACACATACGGTTTCGAGTGGCACCGCCACAGATTTCAGAGAACAGGCGCTTCTCCTGGCACAGTATCGAACACTTGGTTTCAGATAGAGCAATTAGTTTAAAGTGGAACTAAGTTTCGCATCTGGAGTTTCCCCTCTCAAAAGGTCGACGACTTAGTTTCGTCGGTTTCGAGTGGCATCGCTACAGATTTCAGAGAACTGGCGCTTCTCCTGGCCCAGTATCGAACACATAGATTCAGATAGAACAATTAGTTTAAAATGGAACTCAGTTTCGCAGTTGGATTTTCCCCTCTCACTACGTCCACCAGTTTATTTCGTCGAACACATACGGTTTCGAGTGGCCTCGCCACAGATTTCAGAGAACAGGCGCTTCACCTGGCACAGTATCGAACACTTAGTTTGAGATAGAACAATTAGTTTACAATGGACCTAAGTTTCGCATCCGGAGTTTCCTCTCTCAGAAGGTCGACCACTTAGTTTCGTCGAACACATACGGTTTCGAGTAGCATCGCCACAGATTTCAGAGAACAGGCGGTTCTCCTGGCACAGTATCGAACACTTAGTTTCGTCGAACACATACGTTTTCGAGTAGCATCGCCACAGATTTCAGAGAACAGGCGCTTCTCCTGGCACATTATCGAACCCTTAATTACAGTTAGAACACTTAGTTTAAAATGGAACTAAATTTCGCATTTGGAGTTTCCTCTCTCACAAGGTCGACCACTTAGTTTCGCTGAACACATACGGTTTCGAGTAGCATCGCCACAGATTTCAGAGAACAGGCGCTTCTCCTGGCACAGTATCGAACACTTGGTTTCAGATAGAGCAATTAGTTTAAAGTGGAACTAAGTTTCGCATCTGGAGTTTCCCCTCTCAAAAGGTCGACGACTTAGTTTCGTCGGTTTCGAGTGGCATCGCTACAGATTTCAGAGAACTGGCGCTTCTCCTGGCCCAGTATCGAACACATAGATTCAGATAGAACAATTAGTTTAAAATGGAACTCAGTTTCGCAGTTGGATTTTCCCCTCTCACTACGTCCACCAGTTTATTTCGTCGAACACATACGGTTTCGAGTGGCCTCGCCACAGATTTCAGAGAACAGGCGCTTCACCTGGCACAGTATCGAACACTTAGTTTGAGATAGAACAATTAGTTTACAATGGACCTAAGTTTCGCATCCGGAGTTTCCTCTCTCAGAAGGTCGACCACTTAGTTTCGTCGAACACATACGGTTTCGAGTAGCATCGCCACAGATTTCAGAGAACAGGCGGTTCTCCTGGCACAGTATCGAACACTTAGTTTCGTCGAACACATACGTTTTCGAGTAGCATCGCCACAGATTTCAGAGAACAGGCGCTTCTCCTGGCACATTATCGAACCCTTAATTACAGTTAGAACACTTAGTTTAAAATGGAACTAAATTTCGCATTTGGAGTTTCCTCTCTCACAAGGTCGACCACTTAGTTTCGCTGAACACATACGGTTTCGAGTAGCATCGCCACAGATTTCAGAGAACAGGCGCTTCTCCTGGCACAGTATCGAACACTTAGTTTCGTCGAACACATACGTTTTCGAGTAGCATCGCCACAGATTTTAGAGAACAGGCGCTTCTCCTGGCACAGTATCGAACACTTAGTATCAGATAGAACAATTACTTTAAAATGGAACTAAGCTTCGTATCTGGAGCTTCCTCTCTCACAAGGTGGACCACTTAGTTTCGTCGAACACATACGGTTTCGAGTAGCATCGCCACTGATTTCAGAGAACAGGCGCTCTTCCTGGCACAGTATCGAACAGTAAGTTCCAGATAGATCAATTAGTTTAATATGGAACAATGTTTCGCATCTGGATTTTCCTTTCGCACAAGGTCGACGACTTAATTTCGACGCACACACACGGTTTCGAGTGGCATCGCCAGAGATTTCAGAGAACAGGCGCTTCTCCTGGCACAGTATCGAACACTTAGTTTCAGATAGAACAATTAGTTTAAAATGGAACTAAGTTTCGCATCTGGAGTTTCCTCTCTCACAAGGTCGACCATTTAGTTCCGTCGAACACATACGGTTTCGAGTAGCATCGCCACAGATTTCAGAGAACAGGCGCTTCTCCTGGCACAGTATCGAACACTTAGTTTCAGATAGAACAATTAGTTTAAAATGGAACTAAGTTTCGCATCTGGAGTTTCCTCTCTCACAAGGTCGACCACTTAGTTTCGTTGAACACATACGGTTTCGAGTGGCAACGCCACAGATTTCAGAGAACAGGCGCTTCTCCTGGCACAGTATCGAACACTTAGTTTCAGAGAGAACAATTAGTTTAAAATGGAACTATGTTTCGCATTTGGAGTTTCCTCTCTCCCAAGGTGGACCACTTAGTTTCGTCAAACACATACGGTTTCCACTGGCATCGCCACAGATTTCAGAGAACAAGCGCTTCTCCTGGCACAGTATCGAACACTTAGTTTCAGAGAGAACAATTAGTTTAAAATGGAAATAAGTTTCGCATCTGGAGTTTCCTCTCTCACAAGGTTGACCACCTAGTTTCGTCGAACATATACGGTTTCGAGTAGCATCGCCACAGATTTCAGAGAACAGGCGCTTCTCCTGGCACAGTAACGAACACTTAGTTTCAGAGAGAACAATTAGTTTAAAATTGAAATAAGTTTCGCATCTGGAGTTTCCTCTCTCACAAGGTCGACCACCTAGTTTCGTCGAACATATACGGTTTCGAGTGGCATCGCCACAGATTACAGAGAACAGGCGTTTCTCCTGGCACAGTATCGAACACTTAGTTTCAGCTAGAACGATTAGTTTAAAATGGAACTAAGTTTCGCATCTGGAGTTTCCTCTCCCACAAGGTCGACCACTTAGTTTCGTCGAACACATACAGTTTGGAGTAGCATCGCCACAGATTTCAGCGAAGAGGCGCTTCTCCTGGCACAGTATCGAACACTTAGTTTCAGATAGAACAATTAGTTTAAAATGGCACTAAGTTTCGCGTCTGGAGTTTCCTATCGCACAAGGTCGACGACTTAATTTCGTCGAACACATACGGTTTCGAGTGGCATCGCCAGAGATTTCAGAGAACAGGAGCTTCTCCTGGAACAGTATCGAACACATAGTTTCAGATAGAATAATTAGTTTAAAATGGAACTAAGTTTCGCTTCTGGAGTTTCCTCTCTCAGAAGGTCGACCACTTAGTTTCGTCGAACACATAAGGTTTCGAGTAGCACCGCGACAGATTTCAGAGAACAGGCGCTTCTTCTGGCACAGTATCGAACACTTAGTTTCAGATAGAACAATTAGTTTAAACGGAACTAATTCTCGCAACTGGAGTTTCCTCCCTCGCAAGGTCGACCATTTAGGTTCGTCGAACACATACGGTTTCGAGTGGCATTGCCACAGATTTCAGAGAACAGGCGCTTCTCCTGGCACAGTATCGAACACTTAGTTTCAGCTAGAACGATTAGTTTAAAATGGAACTAAGTTTCGCATCTGGAGTTTCCTCTCCCACAAGGTCGACCACTTAGTTTCCTCGAACACATACAGTTTGGAGTAGCATCGCCACAGATTTCAGCGAAGAGGCGCTTCTCCTGGCACAGTATCGAACACTTAGTTTCAGATAGAACAATTAGTTTAAAATGGCACTAAGTTTCGCGTCTGGAGTTTCCTATCGCACAAGGTCGACGACTTAATTTCGTCGAACACATACGGTTTCGAGTGGCATCGCCAGAGATTTCAGAGAACAGGCGCTTCTCCTGGAACAGTATCGAACACATAGTTTCAGATAGAACAATTAGTTTAAAATGGAACTAAGTTTCGCTTCTGGAGTTTCCTCTCTCAGAAGGTCGACCACTTAGTTTCGTCGAACACATAAGGTTTCGAGTAGCACCGCGACAGATTTCAGAGAACAGGCGCTTCTTCTGGCACAGTATCGAACACTTAGTTTCAGATAGAACAATTAGTTTAAACGGAACTAATTCTCGCAACTGGAGTTTCCTCCCTCGCAAGGTCGACCATTTAGGTTCGTCGAACACATACGGTTTCGAGTGGCATTGCCACAGATTTCAGAGAACAGGCGCTTCTCCTGGCACAGTGTCGAACACATAGTTTCAGATAGAACAATTAGGTTAAAATGGAACTAAGTTTCGCATCTGGAGTTTCCTCTCTTACAAGGTCGACCACTTAGTTTCGTGGAACACATACGGTTTCGAGTGGCATCGCCACAGATTTCAGAGAACAGGCGATTCTCTGGCACAGTATCGAACACTTAGTTTCAGATAGAACAATTATTTTAAAATGGAACTATGTTCCGCATCTTGTGAATCCTCCCTCACAAGGTCAATCACTTAGTTTCGTCGAACACATACGGTTTCGAGTGGCCTCGCCACAGATTTCAGAGAACAGGCGCTTCGCCTGTCACATTATCGAAAACACAGGTTCAGATAGAACAATTAGTTTAAAATGGAACAATGTTTCGCATCTGGAGTTTCCTCCCTCACAAGGTCGACCACTTAGTTTCGTCGAACACATACGGTTTCGAGTGGCACCGCCACAGATTTCAGAGAAAAGGCGCTTCTCCTGGCACAGTATCGAACACTTAGTTTCAGATAGAACAATTAGTTTAAAATGGAACTAAGTTTCGCATCTGGAGTTTCCTCTCTCACAAGGTCGACCACTTAGTTTCGTTGAACACATACGGTTTCGAGTGGCAACGCCACAGATTTCAGAGAACAGGCGCTTCTCCTGGCACAGTATCGAACACTTAGTTTCAGAGAGAACAATTAGTTTAAAATGGAACTATGTTTCGCATTTGGAGCTTCCTCTCTCACAAGGTGGACCACTAAGTTTCGTCGAACACATACGGTTTCGAGTAGCATCGCCACTGATTTCAGAGAACAGGCGCTTCTCCTGGCACAGTATCGAACACTTAGTTCCAGATAGATCAATTAGTTTAAAATGGAACAATGTTTTGCATCTGGAGTTTCCTATCGCACAAGGTCGACGACTTAATTTCGTCGAACACATACGGTTTCGAGTGGCATCGCCAGAGATTTCAGAGAACAGGCGCTTCTCCTGGAACAGTATCGAACACATAGTTTCAGATAGAACAATTAGTTTAAAATGGAACTAAGTTTCGCTTCTGGAGTTTCCTCTCTCAGAAGGTCGACCACTTAGTTTCGTCGAACACATAAGGTTTCGAGTAGCACCGCGACAGATTTCAGAGAACAGGCGCTTCTTCTGGCACAGTATCGAACACTTAGTTTCAGATAGAACAATTAGTTTAAACGGAACTAATTCTCGCAACTGGAGTTTCCTCCCTCGCAAGGTCGACCATTTAGGTTCGTCGAACACATACGGTTTCGAGTGGCATTGCCACAGATTTCAGAGAACAGGCGCTTCTCCTGGCACAGTGTCGAACACATAGTTTCAGATAGAACAATTAGGTTAAAATGGAACTAAGTTTCGCATCTGGAGTTTCCTCTCTTACAAGGTCGACCACTTAGTTTCGTGGAACACATACGGTTTCGAGTGGCATCGCCACAGATTTCAGAGAACAGGCGATTCTCTGGCACAGTATCGAACACTTAGTTTCAGATAGAACAATTATTTTAAAATGGAACTATGTTCCGCATCTTGTGAATCCTCCCTCACAAGGTCAATCACTTAGTTTCGTCGAACACATACGGTTTCGAGTGGCCTCGCCACAGATTTCAGAGAACAGGCGCTTCGCCTGTCACATTATCGAAAACTCAGGTTCAGATAGAACAATTAGTTTAAAATGGAACAATGTTTCGCATCTGGAGTTTCCTCCCTCACAAGGTCGACCACTTAGTTTCGTCGAACACATACGGTTTCGAGTGGCACCGCCACAGATTTCAGAGAAAAGGCGCTTCTCCTGGCACAGTATCGAACACTTAGTTTCAGATAGAATAATTAGTTTAAAATGGAACTAAGTCTCGCATCTGGAGTTTCCTCTCTCACAAGGTCGACCACTTAGTTTCCTCGAACACATACGGTTTCGAGTGGCATCGCCACAGATTTCAGAAAACAGCCGCTTCCCCTGGCACAGTATCGAACACTTAGTTGCAGATAGAACAATTAATTTGAAATGGAACTAAGTTTCGCATCTGAAGTTTCCTCTCTCAAAAGGTCGACCACTTAGTTTCGTCGAACACATACGGTTTCGAGTAGCAGCGCGACAGATTTCAGAGAACAGGCGCTTCTCCTGGCACAGTATCGAACACTTAGTTTCAGATAGAACAATTAGTTTAAACGGAACTATTTTTCGCAACTGGAGTTTCCTCTCTCGCAAGGTCGACCATTTAGGTTCGTCGAACACATACGGTTTCGAGTGGCATCGCCACAGATTTCAGAGAACAGGCGCTTCTCCTGGCACAGTGTCGAACACATAGTTTCAGATAGAACAATTAGGTTAAAATGGAACTAAGTTTCGCATCTGGAGTTTCCTCTCTTACAAGGTCGACCACTTAGTTTCGTGGAACACATACGGTTTCGAGTGTCATCGCCACAGATTTCAGAGAACAGGCGATTCTCTGGCACAGTATCGAACACTTAGTTTCAGATAGAACAATTATTTTAAAATGGAACTATGTTCCGCATCTTGTGAATCCTCCCTCACAAGGTCAATCACTTAGTTTCGTCGAACACATACGGTTTCGAGTGGCCTCGCCACAGATTTCAGAGAACAGGCGCTTCGCCTGTCACATTATCGAAAACTCAGGTTCAGATGGAACATTTAGTTTAAAATGGAACTATGTTTCGCTTCTGGAGTTTCCTCTCTCACAAGGTCGACCACTTAGTTTCGTTGAACACATACGGCTTCGAGTGGCATCGAAACAGATTTCAGAGAACAGTCGCTTCTCCTGGCACAGTATCGAGCACTTAGTTTCAGATAGAACAATTAGTTTAAAATGGAACAAAGTTTGGCATCTGGAGTTTCCTCTCTCACAAGGTCGACCATTTAGATTCGTCGAACACATACGGTTTCGAGTGGCATCGCCACAGATTTCTGAGACCAGGCGCTTCTTCTGGCACAGTATCGAACACATAGTTTCAGATAGAACAATTAGTTTAAAATGGAACTAAGTTTCGCATCTGGAGTTTCCTCTTTTACAAGGTCGGCCACTTAGTTTCGTCGAACACATACGGTTTCGATTGGCATCGCCACAGATTTCAGAGAACAGGCGCTTCTCCTGGCACAGTATCGAACACTTAGAATCAGAAGGAACAATTGCTTTAAAATGGAACTAAATTTCGAAATCTGGAGTTTCCTCTCTCAAAAGGTCGACCATTTAGTTCCGTCGAACACATACGGTTTAGAGTAGCATCGCCACAGATTTCAGAGAACACGCGCTTCTCCAGGCACAGTATCGAACTCTTTCAGATAGAACAATTAGTTTAAAATGGTACTAAGTTTCGCATTTGGAGTTTCTTCCCGCACAAGGCGACCACTTAGTCTCGTCGAACACATACGGTTTCGAGTGGCATTGCCACAGATTTCAGGGAGCAGGCGCTTCTCCTGGCACAGTATCGAACACATAGTTTCAGATAGAACAATTAGTCAAAATGGTACTATGTTTCGCATCTGGAGTTTCCTCTCTCACAAGGTCGACCACTTAGTTTCGTTGAACACATACGGTTTCGAGTGGCAACGCCACAGATTTCAGAGAACAGGCGCTTCTCCTGGCAGAGTATCGAACACTTAGTTTCAGAGAGAACAATTAGTTTAAAATGGAACTAAGTTTCGCATCTGCAGTTTCCTCTCTCACAAGGCGGCCACTTAGTTTCGTGGAGCACATACGGTTTCGAGTGGCATCGCCACAGGTTTCACAGAACTGGCGCTTCTCCTGGCACAGTATCGAACACTTAGTATCAGATAGAACAATTAGTTTAAAATGGAACTAAGTTTCGCTTCCGGAGTTTCCTCTCTCAGAAGGTCGACCACTTAGTTTCGTCGAACACATTCGGTTTCGAATAGCAACTCCACAGGTTTCAGAGAACAGGCGCTTCTACAGGCACAGTATCGAACACTTAGTATCAGATAGATCAATTAGTTTAAAATGGAACAATGTTTCGCATCTGGAGTTTCCTCTCTCACAAGGTCGACCATTTAGGTTCGTCGAACACATACGGTTTCGAGTGGCATCGCCACAGATTTCAGAGAACAGGCGCTTCTCCTGGCACAGTGTCGAACACATAGTTTCAGATAGAACAATTAGGTTAAAATGGAACTAAGTTTCGCATCTGGAGTTTCCTCTCTTACAAGGTCGACCACTTAGTTTCGTGGAACACATACGGTTTCGAGTGTCATCGCCACAGATTTCAGAGAACAGGCGATTCTCTGGCACAGTATCGAACACTTAGTTTCAGATAGAACAATTATTTTAAAATGGAACTATGTTCCGCATCTTGTGAATCCTCCCTCACAAGGTCAATCACTTAGTTTCGTCGAACACATACGGTTTCGAGTGGCCTCGCCACAGATTTCAGAGAACAGGCGCTTCGCCTGTCACATTATCGAAAACTCAGGTTCAGATGGAACATTTAGTTTAAAATGGAACTATGTTTCGCTTCTGGAGTTTCCTCTCTCACAAGGTCGACCACTTAGTTTCGTTGAACACATACGGCTTCGAGTGGCATCGAAACAGATTTCAGAGAACAGTCGCTTCTCCTGGCACAGTATCGAGCACTTAGTTTCAGATAGAACAATTAGTTTAAAATGGAACAAAGTTTGGCATCTGGAGTTTCCTCTCTCACAAGGTCGACCATTTAGATTCGTCGAACACATACGGTTTCGAGTGGCATCGCCACAGATTTCTGAGACCAGGCGCTTCTTCTGGCACAGTATCGAACACATAGTTTCAGATAGAACAATTAGTTTAAAATGGAACTAAGTTTCGCATCTGGAGTTTCCTCTTTTACAAGGTCGGCCACTTAGTTTCGTCGAACACATACGGTTTCGATTGGCATCGCCACAGATTTCAGAGAACAGGCGCTTCTCCTGGCACAGTATCGAACACTTAGAATCAGAAGGAACAATTGCTTTAAAATGGAACTAAATTTCGAAATCTGGAGTTTCCTCTCTCAAAAGGTCGACCATTTAGTTCCGTCGAACACATACGGTTTCGAGTAGCATCGCCACAGATTTCAGAGAACACGCGCTTCTCCAGGCACAGTATCGAACTCTTTCAGATAGAACAATTAGTTTAAAATGGTACTAAGTTTCGCATTTGGAGTTTCTTCCCGCACAAGGCGACCACTTAGTCTCGTCGAACACATACGGTTTCGAGTGGCATTGCCACAGATTTCAGGGAGCAGGCGCTTCTCCTGGCACAGTATCGAACACATAGTTTCAGATAGAACAATTAGTCAAAATGGTACTATGTTTCGCATCTGGAGTTTCCTCTCTCACAAGGTCGACCACTTAGTTTCGTTGAACACATACGGTTTCGAGTGGCAACGCCACAGATTTCAGAGAACAGGCGCTTCTCCTGGCAGAGTATCGAACACTTAGTTTCAGAGAGAACAATTAGTTTAAAATGGAACTAAGTTTCGCATCTGCAGTTTCCTCTCTCACAAGGCGGCCACTTAGTTTCGTGGAGCACATACGGTTTCGAGTGGCATCGCCACAGGTTTCACAGAACTGGCGCTTCTCCTGGCACAGTATCGAACACTTAGTATCAGATAGAACAATTAGTTTAAAATGGAACTAAGTTTCGCTTCCGGAGTTTCCTCTCTCAGAAGGTCGACCACTTAGTTTCGTCGAACACATTCGGTTTCGAATAGCAACTCCACAGGTTTCAGAGAACAGGCGCTTCTACAGGCACAGTATCGAACACTTAGTATCAGATAGATCAATTAGTTTAAAATGGAACAATGTTTCGCATCTGGAGTTTCCTCTCTCACAAGGTCGACCACTTAGTTTCGTCGAACACATACGGTTTCGAGTAGCATCGCCACTGATTTCAGAGAACAGGCGCTTCTCCTGGCACAGTATCGAACACTTAGTTCCAGATAGATCGATTAGTTTAAAATGGAACAATGTTTCGCATCTGGAGTTTCCTCTCTCACAAGGTCGACCACTTAGTTTCGTCGAACACATACGGTTTCGAGTAGCATCGCCACAGATTTCAGAGAACTGGCGCGTCTACTGGCACAGTATCGAACACTTAGTTCCAGATAGATCAATTAGTTTAAAATGGAACAATGTTTCGCATCTGGAGTTTCCTCTCTCACAAGGTCGACAACTTAGTTTCGTCGAACACATACGGTTTCGAGTAGCATCGCCACAGATTTCAGAGAACAGGTGCTTCTCCAGGCACAGTATCGAACACTTAGTTTCAGATGGAACACTTAGTTTTAAATGGAACTAAGTTTCGCTTCTGGAGTTTCCTCTCTCACAAGGTCGACCATTTAGTTCCGTCGAACACATACGGTTTCGAGTAGCATCGCCACAGATTTCAGAGAACAGGCGCTTCTCCAGGCACAGTATCGAACTCTTTCAGATAGAACAATTAGTTTAAAATGGTACTAAGTTTCGCATTTGGAGTTTCTTCCCGCACAAGGCGACCACTTAGTCTCGTCGAACACATACGGTTTCGAGTGGCATTGCCACAGATTTCAGGGAACAGGCGCTTCTCCTGGCACAGTATCGAACACATAGTTTCAGATAGAACAATTAGTTAAAATGGTACTATGTTTCGCATCTGGAGTGTCCTCTATCACAAGGTCGACCACTTAGTTTCGTCGAACACATACGGTTTCGAGTGGGATCGCCACAGATTTCAGAGAACAGTCGCTTCTCCTGGCAGAGTATCGAACACTCAGTTTCAGATAGAACAATTAGTTTAAAATGGAACCAAATTTCGCATCTGGAGTTTCCTCTCTCACAAGGTCGACCACTTACTTTCGTCGAACACATACGGTTTCGAGTAGCATCGCCACAGATTTCAGAGAACAGGCGCTTCTCCTGGCACAGTATCGAACACTTAGTATCAGATAGAACAATTAGTTTAAAATGGAACTAAGCTCTGCATCTGGTGTTTCCTCTCTCACCATGTCGACCACTTAGATTCGTCGAACACATACGGTTTCTAGCGGCATTGCCACACATTTCAGAGAACAGGCGCTTCTCCTGGCACAGTGTCGAACACATTGTTTCAGATAGAACAATTAGTTTAAAATTGAACTATGTTTCGCATCTGGAGTTTCCTCTCTCACAAGGCGACCACTTAGTTTCGTAGAACACATACGGTTTCCAGTGGCATCGCCACAGATTTCAGAGAACAGACGCTTCTACTGGCACAGTATCGAACACATAGTTTCAGATAGAACCATTAGTTTAAAATGGAACTAAGTTTCCCTGCTGGAGTTTCCTCTCTCACAAGGTCGACCACTTAGTTTCGTCGAACACATACGGTTTCGAGTGACATCGCCACTGATTTCAGAGAACAGGCGCTTCTCCTGGCACAGTATCGAACACTTAGTATCAGATAGAACAATTAGTTTAAAATGGATCTATGTTTCGCATCTGGAGTGTCCTCTCTCACAAGGTCGACCATTTAGATTCGTCGAACACATACGGTTTCGAGTAGCATCGCCACAGATTTCAGAGAACAGGCGCTTCTCCTGGCACAGTATCGAACACTTAGTTTGAGATAGAACAATTAGTTTAAAATGGCAATAAGTTTCGCATCTGGAGTTTCCTCTCTCACAAGGTCGACCACTTAGTTTCCTCGAACACATACAGTTTCGAGTAGCATCGCCACAGATTTCAGAGAACAGGCGCTTCTCCTGGCACATTATCGAACACTTAGTTTCAGATAGAACAATTAGTTTAGAATGGAACTAAGTTTCGCATCTGGAGTTTACTCTCCCACAAGGTCGACCACTTAATTTCGTCGAACACATATAGTTTCGAGTGGCACCGCCACAGATTTCAGAGAACAGGCGCTTCACCTGGCACAGTATCGAACACTTGGTTTCAGATAGAGCAATTAGTTTAAAGTGGAACTAAGTTTCGCATCTGGAGCTTCCCCTCTCAAAAGGTCGACGACTTAGTTTCGTCGGTTTCGAGTGGCATCGCTACAGATTTCAGAGAACAGGCGCTTCTCCTGGCCCAGTATCGAACACATAGATTCAGATAGAACAATTAGTTTAAAATGGAACTAAGTTTCGCATTTGGATTTTCCCCTCTCACTACGTCCACCAGTTTATTTCGTCGAACACATACGGTTTCGAGTGGCCTCGCCACAGATTTCAGAGAACAGGCGCTTCACCTGGCACAGTATCGAACACTTAGTTTCAGATAGAACAATTAGTTTACAATGGACCTAAGTTTCGCATCCGGAGTTTCCTCTCTCAGAAGGTCGACCACTTAGTTTCGTCGAACCCATACGGTATCGAGGAGCATCGCGACTGATTTCAGAGAACACGCGCTTCTCCTGGCACAGTATTGAACACTTAGTTTGAGATAGAACAATTAGTTTAAAATGGCAATAAGTTTCGCATCTGGAGTTTCCTCTCTCACAAGGTCGACCACTTAGTTTCCTCGAACACATACAGTTTCGAGTAGCATCGCCACAGATTTCAGAGAACAGGCGCTTCTCCTGGCACATTATCGAACACTTAGTTACAGATAGAACAATTAGTTTAAAATGGAACTAAGTTTCGCATCTGGAGTTTACTCTCTCACAAGGTCGACCACTTAGTTTCGTCGAACACATACGGTTTCGAGTAGCATCGCCACAGATTTCAGAGAACAGGCGCTTCTCCTGGCACAGTATCGAACACTTGGTTTCAGATAGAGCAATTAGTTTAAAGTGGAACTAAGTTTCGCATCTGGAGTTTCTCCTCTCACAAGGTCGACCACTTAGTTTCGTCGACAACTTAGTTTCGACGAACACATACGGTTTCGAGTGGCATCGCCACAGATTTCAGAGAACAGGCGCTTCTCCTGGCACAGTATCGAACACTTAGTTTCAGAGAGAACAATTAGTTTAAAATGGAAATAAGTTTCGCATCTGGAGCTTCCTCTCTCACAAGGTGGACCACTTAGTTTCGTCGAACACATACGGTTTCGAGTAGCATCGCCACTGGTTTCAGAGAACAGGCGCTTCTCCTGGCACAGTATCGAACACTTAGTTTCAGAGAGAACAATTAGTTTAAAATGGAACTATGTTTCGCATTTGGAGTTTCCTCTCTCCCAAGGTGGACCACTTAGTTTCGTCAAACACATACGGTTTCCACTGGCATCGCCACAGATTTCAGAGAACAAGCGCTTCTCCTGGCACAGTATCGAACACTTAGTTTCAGAGAGAACAATTAGTTTAAAATGGAAATAAGTTTCGCATCTGGAGCTTCCTCTCTCACAAGGTCGACCACTTAGTTTCGTCGACAACTTAGTTTCGACGAACACATACGGTTTCGAGTGGCATCGCCACAGATTTCAGAGAACAGGCGCTTCTCCTGGCACCGTATCGAACACTTAGTTTCAGAGAGAACAATTAGTTTAAAATGGAAATAAGTTTCGCATCTGGAGCTTCCTCTCTCACAAGGTGGACCACTTAGTTTCGTCGAACACATACGGTTTCGAGTAGCATCGCCACTGATTTCAGAGAACAGGCGCTTCTCCTGGCACAGTATCGAACACTTAGTTTCAGAGAGAACAATTAGTTTAAAATGGAACTATGTTTCGCATTTGGAGTTTCCTCTCTCCCAAGGTGGACCACTTAGTTTCGTCAAACACATACGGTTTCCACTGGCATCGCCACAGATTTCAGAGAACAGGCGCTTCTCCTGGCACAGTATCGAACACTTAGTTTCAGAGAGAACAATTAGTTTAAAATGGAACTAAGTTTCGCATCTGGAGCTTCCTCTCTCACAAGGTCGGCCACTTAGTTTCGTCGAACACATACGGTTTCGAGTGGCATCGCCACAGATTTCAGAGAACAGGCGCCTCTCCTGGCATGGTAACGAACACTTAGTTTCAGATAGAACAATTAGTTTAAAATGGAACTAACTTTCGCATCTGGAGTTTCCTCTCTCAGAAGGTCGACCACTTAGTTTCGTCGAACACATACGGTTTCGAGTGGCAACGCCACAGATTTCAGAGAACAGGCGCTTCTCCTGGCACAGTATCGAACACTTAGTTTCAGAGAGAACAATTAGTTTAAAATGGAACTATGTTTCGCATTTGGAGATTCCTCTCTCCCAAGGTGGACCACTTAGTTTCGTCAAACACATACGGTTTCCACTGGCATCGCCACAGATTTCAGAGAACAAGCGCTTCTCCTGGCACAGTATCGAACACTTAGTTTCAGAGAGAACAATTAGTTTAAAACGCAAATAAGTTTCGCATCTGGAGTTTCCTCTCTCAAAAGGTTGACCACCTAGTTTCGTCGAAAATATACGGTTTCCACTGGCATCGCCACAGATTTCAGAGAACAGGCGCTTCTCCTGGCACAGTAACGAACACTTAGTTTCAGAGAGAACAATTAGTTTAAAATTGAAATAAGTTTCGCATCTGGAGTTTCGTCTCTCACAAGGTCGACCACCTAGTTTCGTCGAACATATACGGTTTCGAGTGGCATCGCCACAGATTACAGAGAACAGGCGTTTCTCCTGGCACAGTATCGAACACTTAGTTTCAGCTAGAACGATTAGTTTAAAATGGAACTAAGTTTCGCATCTGGAGTTTCCTCTCCCACAAGGTCGACCACTTAGTTTCCTCGAACACATACAGTTTCGAGTAGCATCGCCACAGATTTCAGCGAAGAGGCGCTTCTCCTGGCACAGTATCGAACATTTAGTTTCAGATAGAACAATTAGTTTAAAATGGCACTATGTTTCGCGTCTGGAGTTTCTTTTCTCACAAGGTCGGCCACTTAGTTTCGTCGAACACATACGGTTTCGAGTGGCATCGCCACAGATTTCAGAGAACAGCCGCTTCTCCTGGCACGGTATCGAACACTTAGTGTCAGATAGAAAAATTAGTTTAAAATGGAACTCAGTTCGCATCTGGAGTTTCCTCTCTCAGAAGGTCGACCACTTAGTTTCGTCGAACACATACGGTTTCGAGTGGCATCGCCACAGATATCAGAGAACAGGCGCTTCTCCTGGCACGGTATCGAACCCTTAGTTTCAGATAGAACAATTAGTTCAAAATGGAACTAGTTTCGCATCTGTAGTTTCCTCTCTCACAAGGTCGGCCACTTAGTTTCGTCGAACACATACGGTTTCGAGTGGCATCGCCACAGATTTCAGAGAACAGGCGCTTCTCCAGGCACAGTATCGAACTCTTTCAGATAGAACAATTAGTTTAAAATGGTACTAAGTTTCGCATTTGGAGTTTCTTCCCGCACAAAGCGACCACTTAGTCTCGTCGAACACATACGGTTTCGAGTGGCATTGCCAGAGATTTCAGGGAACAGGCGCTTCTCCTGGCACAGTATCGAACACATAGTTTCAGATAGAACAATTAGTTAAAATGGTACTATGTTTCGCATCTGGAGTGTCCTCTATCACAAGGTCGACCACTTAGTTTCGTCGAACACATACGGTTTCGAGTGGGATCGCCACAGATTTCAGAGAACAGTCGCTTCTCCTGGCAGAGTATCGAACACTCAGTTTCAGATAGAACAATTAGTTTAAAATGGAACCAAATTTCGCATCTGGAGTTTCCTCTCTCACAAGGTCGACCACTTACTTTCGTCGAACACATACGGTTTCGAGTAGCATCGCCACAGATTTCAGAGAACAGGCGCTTCTCCTGGCACAGTATCGAACACTTAGTATCAGATAGAACAATTAGTTTAAAATGGAACTAAGCTCTGCATCTGGTGTTTCCTCTCTCACCATGTCGACCACTTAGATTCGTCGAACACATACGGTTTCTAGTGGCATTGCCACACATTTCAGAGAACAGGCGCTTCTCCTGGCACAGTGTCGAACACATTGTTTCAGATAGAACAATTAGTTTAAAATTGAACTATGTTTCGCATCTGGAGTTTCCTCTCTCACAAGGCGACCACTTAGTTTCGTAGAACACATACGGTTTCCAGTGGCATCGCCACAGATTTCAGAGAACAGACGCTTCTACTGGCACAGTATCGAACACATAGTTTCAGATAGAACCATTAGTTTAAAATGGAACTAAGTTTCCCTGCTGGAGTTTCCTCTCTCACAAGGTCGACCACTTAGTTTCGTCGAACACATACGGTTTCGAGTGACATCGCCACAGATTTCAGAGAACAGGCGCTTCTCCTGGCACAGTATCGAACACTTAGTATCAGATAGAACAATTAGTTTAAAATGGATCTATGTTTGGCATCTGGAGTGTCCTCTCTCACAAGGTCGACCATTTAGATTCGTCGAACACATACGGTTTCGAGTAGCATCGCCACAGATTTCAGAGAACAGGCGCTTCTCCTGGCACAGTATCGAACACTTAGTTTGAGATAGAACAATTAGTTTAAAATGGCAATAAGTTTCGCATCTGGAGTTTCCTCTCTCACAAGGTCGACCACTTAGTTTCCTCGAACACATACAGTTTCGAGTAGCATCGCCACAGATTTCAGAGAACAGGCGCTTCTCCTGGCACATTATCGAACACTTAGTTTCAGATAGAACAATTAGTTTAGAATGGAACTAAGTTTCGCATCTGGAGTTTACTCTCCCACAAGGTCGACCACTTAGTTTCGTCGAACACATACGGTTTCGAGTGGCACCGCCACAGATTTCAGAGAACAGGCGCTTCACCTGGCACAGTATCGAACACTTGGTTTCAGATAGAGCAATTAGTTTAAAGTGGAACTAAGTTTCGCATCTGGAGCTTCCCCTCTCAAAAGGTCGACGACTTAGTTTCGTCGGTTTCGAGTGGCATCGCTACAGATTTCAGAGAACAGGCGCTTCTCCTGGCCCAGTATCGAACACATAGATTCAGATAGAACAATTAGTTTAAAATGGAACTAAGTTTCGCATTTGGATTTTCCCCTCTCACTACGTCCACCAGTTTATTTCGTCGAACACATACGGTTTCGAGTGGCCTCGCCACAGATTTCAGAGAACAGGCGCTTCACCTGGCACAGTATCGAACACTTAGTTTCAGATAGAACAATTAGTTTACAATGGACCTAAGTTTCGCATCCGGAGTTTCCTCTCTCAGAAGGTCGACCACTTAGTTTCGTCGAACACATACGGTATCGAGGAGCATCGCGACTGATTTCAGAGAACACGCGCTTCTCCTGGCACAGTATTGAACACTTAGTTTGAGATAGAACAATTAGTTTAAAATGGCAATAAGTTTCGCATCTGGAGTTTCCTCTCTCACAAGGTCGACCACTTAGTTTCCTCGAACACATACAGTTTCGAGTAGCATCGCCACAGATTTCAGAGAACAGGCGCTTCTCCTGGCACATTATCGAACACTTAGTTACAGATAGAACAATTAGTTTAAAATGGAACTAAGTTTCGCATCTGGAGTTTACTCTCTCACAAGGTCGACCACTTAGTTTCGTCGAACACATACGGTTTCGAGTAGCATCGCCACAGATTTCAGAGAACAGGCGCTTCTCCTGGCACAGTATCGAACACTTGGTTTCAGATAGAGCAATTAGTTTAAAGTGGAACTAAGTTTCGCATCTGGAGTTTCTTCCCTCACAAGGTCGACCACTTAGTTTCGTCGACAACTTAGTTTCGACGAACACATACGGTTTCGAGTGGCATCGCCACAGATTTCAGAGAACAGGCGCTTCTCCTGGCACCGTATCGAACACTTAGTTTCAGAGAGAACAATTAGTTTAAAATGGAAATAAGTTTCGCATCTGGAGCTTCCTCTCTCACAAGGTGGACCACTTAGTTTCGTCGAACACATACGGTTTCGAGTAGCATCGCCACTGGTTTCAGAGAACAGGCGCTTCTCCTGGCACAGTATCGAACACTTAGTTTCAGAGAGAACAATTAGTTTAAAATGGAACTATGTTTCGCATTTGGAGTTTCCTCTCTCCCAAGGTGGACCACTTAGTTTCGTCAAATACATACGGTTTCCACTGGCATCGCCACAGATTTCAGAGAACAAGCGCTTCTCCTGGCACAGTATCGAACACTTAGTTTCAGAGAGAACAATTAGTTTAAAATGGAAATAAGTTTCGCATCTGGAGCTTCCTCTCTCACAAGGTCGACCACTTAGTTTCGTCGACAACTTAGTTTCGACGAACACATACGGTTTCGAGTGGCATCGCCACAGATTTCAGAGAACAGGCGCTTCTCCTGGCACCGTATCGAACACTTAGTTTCAGAGAGAACAATTAGTTTAAAATGGAAATAAGTTTCGCATCTGGAGCTTCCTCTCTCACAAGGTGGACCACTTAGTTTCGTCGAACACATACGGTTTCGAGTAGCATCGCCACTGATTTCAGAGAACAGGCGCTTCTCCTGGTACAGTATCGAACACTTAGTTTCAGAGAGAACAATTAGTTTAAAATGGAACTATGTTTCGCATTTGGAGTTTCCTCTCTCCCAAGGTGGACCACTTAGTTTCGTCGAACACATACGGTTTCGAGTGGCATCGCCACAGATTTCAGAGAACAGGCGCTTCTCCTGGCACCGTATCGAACACTTAGTTTCAGAGAGAACAATTAGTTTAAAATGGAAATAAGTTTCGCATCTGGAGCTTCCTCTCTCACAAGGTGGACCACTTAGTTTCCTCGAACACATACGGTTTCGAGTAGCATCGCCACTGGTTTCAGAGAACAGGCGCTTCTCCTGGCACAGTATCGAACACTTAGTTTCAGAGAGAACAATTAGTTTAAAATGGAACTATGTTTCGCATTTGGAGTTTCCTCTCTCCCAAGGTGGACCACTTAGTTTCGTCGAACACATACGGTTTCCACTGGCATCGCCACAGATTTCAGAGAACAGGCGCTTCTCCTGGCACAGTATCGAACACTTAGTTTCAGAGAGAACAATTAGTTTAAAATGGAACTAAGTTTCGCATCTGGAGCTTCCTCTCTCACAAGGTCGGCCACTTAGTTTCGTCGAACACATACGGTTTCGAGTGGCATCGCCACAGATTTCAGAGACCAGGCGCCTCTCCTGGCATGGTAACGAACACTTAGTTTCAGATAGAACAATTAGTTTAAAATGGAACTAACTTTCGCATCTGGAGTTTCCTCTCTCAGAAGGTCGACCACTTAGTTTCGTCGAACACATACGGTTTCGAGTGGCAACGCCACAGATTTCAGAGAACAGGCGCTTCTCCTGGCACAGTATCGAACACTTAGTTTCAGAGAGAACAATTAGTTTAAAATGGAACTATGTTTCGCATTTGGAGTTTCCTCTCTCCCAAGGTGGACCACTTAGTTTCGTCAAACACATACGGTTTCCATTGGCATCGCCACAGATTTCAGAGAACAAGCGCTTCTCCTGGCACAGTATCGAACACTTAGTTTCAGAGAGAACAATTAGTTTAAAATGGAAATAAGTTTCGCATCTGGAGTTTCCTCTCTCACAAGGTTGACCACCTAGTTTCGTCGAACATATACGGTTTCCACTGGCATCGCCACAGATTTCAGAGAACAGGCGCTTCTCCTGGCACAGTAACGAACACTTAGTTTCAGAGAGAACAATTAGTTTAAAATTGAAATAAGTTTCGCATCTGGAGTTTCGTCTCTCACAAGGTCGACCACCTAGTTTCGTCGAACATATACGGTTTCGAGTGGCATCGCCACCGATTACAGAGAACAGGCGTTTCTCCTGGCACAGTATCGAACACTTAGTTTCAGCTAGAACGATTAGTTTAAAATGGAACTAAGTTTCGCATCTGGAGTTTCCTCTCCCACAAGGTCGACCACTTAGTTTCCTCGAACACATACAGTTTCGAGTAGCATCGCCACAGATTTCAGCGAAGAGGCGCTTCTCCTGGCACAGTATCGAACATTTAGTTTCAGATAGAACAATTAGTTTAAAATGGCACTAAGTTTCGCGTCTGGAGTTTCTTTTCTCACAAGGTCGGCCACTCAGTTTCGTCGAACACATACCGTTTCGAGCGGCATCGCCACAGATTTCAGAGAACAGCCGCTTCTCCTGGCACGGTATCGAACACTTAGTGTCAGATAGAAAAATTAGTTTAAAATGGAACTCAGTTTCGCATCTCGAGTTTCCTCTCTCAGAAGGTCGACCACTTAGTTTCGTCGAACACATACGGTTTCGAGTGGCATCGCCACAGATATCAGAGAACAGGCGCTTCTCCTGGCACGGTATCGAACCCTTAGTTTCAGATAGAACAATTAGTTCAAAATGGAACTAGTTTCGCATCTGTAGTTTCCTCTCTCACAAGGTCGGCCACTTAGTTTCGTCGAACACATACGGTTTCGAGTGGCATCGCCACAGATTTCAGAGAACAGCAGCTTCTCCTGGCACAGTATCGAACACTTAATTTCAGATGGAACAATTAGTTTAAAATGGAACTAAGTTTCGGATCCGGAGATTCCTCTCCCACAAGGTCGACCACTTAGTTACAGTCGAACACATTCGGTTTCGAGTGGCATCGCCACAGATTTCAGAGAACAGGCGCCTCTCCTGGCACAGTATCGAACACTTAGTATCAGATAGAACAATTACTTTAAAATGGAACTAACTTTCGCATCTGGAGTTTCCTCTCACAGAAGGTCGACCACTTAGTTTCGTCGAACACATACGGTTTCGAGTAGCATCGCCACCGATTTCAGAGAACAGGCCCTTCTCCTGGCACAGTATCGAACACTTAGTATCAGATAGAACAATTACTTTAAAATGGAACTAAGTTTCGCATCTGGAGTTTCCCCTCTCACAAGGTCGACCACTTAGTTTCGTCGAACACATACGGTTTCGAGTGGCACCGCCACAGATTTCAGAGAACAGGCGCTTCTCCTGGCACAGTATCGAACACTTGGTTTCAGATAGAGCAATTAGTTTAAAGTGGAACTAAGTTTCGCATCTGGAGATTCTCCTCTCACAAGGTCGACCACTTAGTTTCGTCGAACACATACGGTTTCGAGTGGCATCGCCACAGATTTCAGAGAACAGGCGCTTCTCCTGGCACGGTATCGAACCCTTAGTTTCAGATAGAACAATTAGTTCAAAATGGAACTAGTTTCGCATCTGTAGTTTCCTCTCTCACAAGGTCGGCCACTTAGTTTCGTCGAACACATACGGTTTCGAGTGGCATCGCCACAGATTTCAGAGAACAGCAGCTTCTCCTGGCACAGTATCGAACACTTAATTTCAGATGGAACAATTAGTTTAAAATGGAACTAAGTTTCGGATCCGGAGATTCCTCTCCCACAAGGTCGACCACTTAGTTACAGTCGAACACATACGGTTTCGAGTGGCATCGCCACAGATTTCAGAGAACAGGCGCTTCTCCTGGCACCGTATCGACCACTTTGTTTCAGATAGAAAAATTAGTTTAAAATGGAACTCAGTTTCGCATCTGGAGTTTCCTCTCTCAGAAGGTCGACCACTTAGTTTCGTCGAACACATACGGTTTCGAGTGGCATCGCCACAGATTTCAGAGAACAGGCGCTTCTCCTGGCACCGTTTCGAACACTTAGTTTCAGAGAGAACAATTAGTTTAAAATGGAAATAAGTTTCGCATCTGGAGCTTCCTCTCTCACAAGGTGGACCACTTAGTTTCCTCGAACACATACGGTTTCGAGTAGCATCGCCACTGGTTTCAGAGAACAGGCGCTTCTCCTGGCACAGTATCGAACACTTAGTTTCAGAGAGAACAATTAGTTTAAAATGGAACTATGTTTCGCATTTGGAGTTTCCTCTCTCCCAAGGTGGACCACTTAGTTTCGTCAAACACATACGGTTTCCACTGGCATCGCCACAGATTTCAGAGAACAAGCGCTTCTCCTGGCACAGTATCGAACACTTAGTTTCAGAGAGAACAATTAGTTTAAAATGGAAATAAGTTTCGCATCTGGAGCTTCCTCTCTCACAAGGTCGACCACTTAGTTTCGTCGACAACTTAGTTTCGACGAACACATACGGTTTCGAGTGGCATCGCCACAGATTTCAGAGAACAGGCGCTTCTCCTGGCACCGTATCGAACACTTAGTTTCAGAGAGAACAATTAGTTTAAAATGGAAATAAGTTTCGCATCTGGAGCTTCCTCTCTCACAAGGTGGACCACTTAGTTTCGTCGAAAACATACGGTTTCGAGTAGCATCGCCACTGATTTCAGAGAACAGGCGCTTCTCCTGGCACAGTATCGAACACTTAGTTTCAGAGAGAACAATTAGTTTAAAATGGAACTATGTTTCGCATTTGGAGTTTCCTCTCTCCCAAGGTGGACCACTTAGTTTCGTCAAACACATACGGTTTCCACTGGCATCGCCACAGATTTCAGAGAACAGGCGCTTCTCCTGGCACAGTATCGAACACTTAGTTTCAGAGAGAACAATTAGTTTAAAATGGAACTAAGTTTCGCATCTGGAGCTTCCTCTCTCACAAGGTCGGCCACTTAGTTTCGTCGAACACATACGGTTTCGAGTGGCATCGCCACAGATTTCAGAGAACAGGCGCCTCTCCTGGCATGGTAACGAACACTTAGTTTCAGATAGAACAATTAGTTTAAAATGGAACTAACTTTCGCATCTGGAGTTTCCTCTCTCAGAAGGTCGACCACTTAGTTTCGTCGAACACATACGGTTTCGAGTGGCAACGCCACAGATTTCAGAGAACAGGCGCTTCTCCTGGCACAGTATCGAACACTTAGTTTCAGAGAGAACAATTAGTTTAAAATGGAACTATGTTTCGCATTTGGAGTTTCCTCTCTCCCAAGGTGGACCACTTAGTTTCGTCAAACACATACGGTTTCCACTGGCATCGCCACAGATTTCAGAGAACAAGCGCTTCTCCTGGCACAGTATCGAACACTTAGTTTCAGAGAGAACAATTAGTTTAAAATGGAAATAAGTTTCGCATCTGGAGTTTCCTCTCTCACAAGGTTGACCACCTAGTTTCGTCGAAAATATACGGTTTCCACTGGCATCGCCACAGATTTCAGAGAACAGGCGCTTCTCCTGGCACAGTAACGAACACTTAGTTTCAGAGAGAACAATTAGTTTAAAATTGAAATAAGTTTCGCATCTGGAGTTTCGTCTCTCACAAGGTCGACCACCTAGTTTCGTCGAACATATACGGTTTCGAGTGGCATCGCCACAGATTACAGAGAACAGGCGTTTCTCCTGGCACAGTATCGAACACTTAGTTTCAGCTAGAACGATTAGTTTAAAATGGAACTAAGTTTCGCATCTGGAGTTTCCTCTCCCACAAGGTCGACCACTTAGTTTCCTCGAACACATACAGTTTCGAGTAGCATCGCCACAGATTTCAGCGAAGAGGCGCTTCTCCTGGCACGGTATCGAACACTTAGTGTCAGATAGAAAAATTAGTTTAAAATGGAACTCAGTTTCGCATCTGGAGTTTCCTCTCTCAGAAGGTCGACCACTTAGTTTCGTCGAACACATACGGTTTCGAGTGGCATCGCCACAGATTTCAGAGAACAGCCGCTTCTCCTGGCACGGTATCGAACCCTTAGTTTCAGATAGAACAATTAGTTCAAAATGGAACTAGTTTCGCATCTGTAGTTTCCTCTCTCACAAGGTCGGCCACTTAGTTTCGTCGAACACATACGGTTTCGAGTGGCATCGCCACAGATTTCAGAGAACAGCAGCTTCTCCTGGCACAGTATCGAACACTTAATTTCAGATGGAACAATTAGTTTAAAATGGAACTAAGTTTCGGATCTGGAGATTCCTCTCCCACAAGGTCGACCACTTAGTTACAGTCGAACACATACGGTTTCGAGTGGCATCGCCACAGATTTCAGAGAACAGGCGCCTCTCCTGGCATGGTAACGAGCACTTAGTTTCAGATAGAACAATTAGTTTAAAATGGAACTAACTTTCGCATCTGGAGTTTCCTCTCACAGAAGGTCGACCACTTAGTTTCGTCGAACACATACGGTTTCGAGTAGCATCGCCACCGATTTCAGAGAACAGGCCCTTCTCCTGGCACAGTATCGAACACTTAGTATCAGATAGAACAATTACTTTAAAATGGAACTAAGTCTCGCATCTGGAGTTTCCCCTCTCACAAGGTCGACCACTTAGTTTCGTCGAACACATACGGTTTCGAGTGGCACCGCCACAGATTTCAGAGAACAGGCGCTTCTCCTGGCACAGTATCGAACACTTGGTTTCAGATAGAGCAATTAGTTTAAAGTGGAACTAAGTTTCGCATCTGGAGATTCTCCTCTCACAAGGTCGACCACTTAGTTTCGTCGACAACTTAGTTTCGTCGAACACATACGGTTTCGAGTGGCATCGCCACAGATTTCAGAGAACAGGCGCTTCTCCTGGCACGGTATCGAACCCTTAGTTTCAGATAGAACAATTAGTTCAAAATGGAACTAGTTTCGCATCTGTAGTTTCCTCTCTCACAAGGTCGGCCACTTAGTTTCGTCGAACACATACGGTTTCGAGTGGCATCGCCACAGATTTCAGAGAACAGCAGCTTCTCCTGGCACAGTATCGAACACTTAATTTCAGATGGAACAATTAGTTTAAAATGGAACTAAGTTTCGGATCTGGAGATTCCTCTCCCACAAGGTCGACCACTTAGTTACAGTCGAACACATACGGTTTCGAGTGGCATCGCCACAGATTTCAGAGAACAGGCGCTTCTCCTGGCACCGTATCGACCACTTTGTTTCAGATAGAAAAATTAGTTTAAAATGGAACTCAGTTTCGCATCTGGAGTTTCCTCTCTCAGAAGGTCGACCACTTAGTTTCGTCGAACACATACGGTTTCGAGTGGCATCGCCACAGATTTCAGAGAACAACAGCTTCTCCTGGCACAGTATCGAACACTTAGTTTCTGCTAGAATATTTAGTTTTAGATGAAAATATGTTTCGCATCTGGAGTTTCCTCTTTCACAAGGCGACCACTTAGTTTCGTCGAACACATACGGTTTCGAGTGGCATCGCCACAGATTTCAGAGAACAGGCGCTTCTCCTGGCACCGTATCGAACACTTAGTTTCAGAGAGAACAATTAGTTTAAAATGGAACTCAGTTTCGCATCTGGAGCTTCCTCTCTCACAAGGTGGACCACTTAGTTTCGTCGAACACATACGGTTTCGAGTAGCATCGCCACTGATTTCAGAGAACAGGCGCTTCTCCTGGCACAGTATCGAACACTTAGTTTCAGAGAGAACAATTAGTTTAAAATGGAACTATGTTTCGCATTTGGAGTTTCCTCTCTCCCAAGGTGGACCACTTAGTTTCGTCAAACACATACGGTTTCCACTGGCATCGCCACAGATTTCAGAGAACAAGCGCTTCTCCTGGCACAGTATCGAACACTTAGTTTCAGAGAGAACAATTAGTTTAAAATGGAAATAAGTTTCGCATCTGGAGTTTCCTCTCTCACAAGGTTGACCACCTAGTTTCGTCGAACATATACGGTTTCCACTGGCATCGCCACAGATTTCAGAGAACAGGCGCTTCTCCTGGCACAGTAACGAACACTTAGTTTCAGAGAGAACAATTAGTTTAAAATTGAAATAAGTTTCGCATCTGGAGTTTCGTCTCTCACAAGGTCGACCACCTAGTTTCGTCGAACATATACGGTTTCGAGTGGCATCGCCACAGATTACAGAGAACAGGCGTTTCTCCTGGCACAGTATCGAACACTTAGTTTCAGCTAGAACGATTAGTTTAAAATGGAACTAAGTTTCGCATCTGGAGTTTCCTCTCCCACAAGGTCGACCACTTAGTTTCGTCGACAACTTAGTTTCGTCGAACACATACGGTTTCGAGTGGCATCGCCACAGATTTCAGAGAACAGGCGCTTCTCCTGGCACGGTATCGAACCCTTAGTTTCAGATAGAACAATTAGTTCAAAATGGAACTAGTTTCGCATCTGTAGTTTCCTCTCTCACAAGGTCGGCCACTTAGTTTCGTCGAACACATACGGTTTCGAGTGGCATCGCCACAGATTTCAGAGAACAGCAGCTTCTCCTGGCACAGTATCGAACACTTAATTTCAGATGGAACAATTAGTTTAAAATGGAACTAAGTTTCGGATCTGGAGATTCCTCTCCCACAAGGTCGACCACTTAGTTACAGTCGAACACATACGGTTTCGAGTGGCATCGCCACAGATTTCAGAGAACAGGCGCTTCTCCTGGCACCGTATCGACCACTTTGTTTCAGATAGAAAAATTAGTTTAAAATGGAACTCAGTTTCGCATCTGGAGTTTCCTCTCTCAGAAGGTCGACCACTTAGTTTCGTCGAACACATACGGTTTCGAGTGGCATCGCCACAGATTTCAGAGAACAACAGCTTCTCCTGGCACAGTATCGAACACTTAGTTTCTGCTAGAATATTTAGTTTTAGATGAAAGTATGTTTCGCATCTGGAGTTTCCTCTTTCACAAGGCGACCACTTAGTTTCGTCGAACACATACGGTTTCGAGTGGCATCGCCACAGATTTCAGAGAACAGGCGCTTCTCCTGGCACCGTATCGAACACTTAGTTTCAGAGAGAACAATTAGTTTAAAATGGAAATAAGTTTCGCATCTGGAGCTTCCTCTCTCACAAGGTGGACCACTTAGTTTCGTCGAACACATACGGTTTCGAGTAGCATCGCCACTGATTTCAGAGAACAGGCGCTTCTCCTGGCACAGTATCGAACACTTAGTTTCAGAGAGAACAATTAGTTTAAAATGGAACTATGTTTCGCATTTGGAGTTTCCTCTCTCCCAAGGTGGACCACTTAGTTTCGTCAAACACATACGGTTTCCACTGGCATCGCCACAGATTTCAGAGAACAGGCGCTTCTCCTGGCACAGTATCGAACACTTAGTTTCAGAGAGAACAATTAGTTTAAAATGGAACTAAGTTTCGCATCTGGAGCTTCCTCTCTCACAAGGTCGGCCACTTAGTTTCGTCGAACACATACGGTTTCGAGTGGCATCGCCACAGATTTCAGAGAACAGGCGCCTCTCCTGGCATGGTAACGAACACTTAGTTTCAGATAGAACAATTAGTTTAAAATGGAACTAACTTTCGCATCTGGAGTTTCCTCTCTCAGAAGGTCGACCACTTAGTTTCGTCGAACACATACGGTTTCGAGTGGCAACGCCACAGATTTCAGAGAACAGGCGCTTCTCCTGGCACAGTATCGAACACTTAGTTTCAGAGAGAACAATTAGTTTAAAATGGAACTATGTTTCGCATTTGGAGTTTCCTCTCTCCCAAGGTAGACCACTTAGTTTCGTCAAACACATACGGTTTCCACTGGCATCGCCACAGATTTCAGAGAACAAGCGCTTCTCCTGGCACAGTATCGAACACTTAGTTTCAGAGAGAACAATTAGTTTAAAATGGAAATAAGTTTCGCATCTGGAGTTTCCTCTCCCACAAGGTCGACCACTTAGTTTCGTCGACAACTTAGTTTCGTCGAACACATACGGTTTCGAGTGGCATCGCCACAGATTTCAGAGAACAGGCGCTTCTCCTGGCACGGTATCGAACCCTTAGTTTCAGATAGAACAATTAGTTCAAAATGGAACTAGTTTCGCATCTGTAGTTTCCTCTCTCACAAGGTCGGCCCCTTAGTTTCGTCGAACACATACGGTTTCGAGTGGCATCGCCACAGATTTCAGAGAACAGCAGCTTCTCCTGGCACAGTATCGAACACTTAATTTCAGATGGAACAATTAGTTTAAAATGGAACTAAGTTTCGGATCTGGAGATTCCTCTCCCACAAGGTCGAACACTTAGTTACAGTCGAACACATACGGTTTCGAGTGGCATCGCCACAGATTTCAGAGAACAGGCGCTTCTCCTGGCACCGTATCGACCACTTTGTTTCAGATAGAAAAATTAGTTTAAAATGGAACTCAGTTTCGCATCTGGAGTTTCCTCTCTCAGAAGGTCGACCACTTAGTTTCGTCGAACACATACGGTTTCGAGTGGCATCGCCACAGATTTCAGAGAACAACAGCTTCTCCTGGCACAGTATCGAACACTTAGTTTCTGCTAGAATATTTAGTTTTAGATGAAAGTATGTTTCGCATCTGGAGTTTCCTCTTTCACAAGGCGACCACTTAGTTTCGTCGAACACATACGGTTTCGAGTGGCATCGCTACAGATTTCAGAGAACAGGCGCTTCTCCTGGCACAGTATCGAACACTTAGTTCCAGAGAGAACAATTAGTTTAAAATGGAACTAAGTTTCGCATCTGGAACTTCCTCTCTCACAAGGTCGGCCACTTAGTTTCGTCGAACACATACGGTTTCGAGTGGCATCGCCACAGATTTCAGAGAACAGGCGCCTCTCCTGGCATGGTAACGAACACTTAGTTTCAGATAGAACAATTAGTTTAAAATGGAACTAACTTTCGCATCTGGAGTTTCCTCTCTCAGAAGGTCGACCACTTAGTTTCGTCGAACACATACGGTTTCGAGTGGCAACGCCACAGATTTCAGAGAACAGGCGCTTCTCCTGGCACAGTATCGAACACTTAGTTTCAGAGAGAACAATTAGTTTAAAATGGAACTATGTTTCGCATTTGGAGTTTCCTCTCTCCCAAGGTGGACCACTTAGTTTCGTCAAACACATACGGTTTCCACTGGCATCGCCACAGATTTCAGAGAACAAGCGCTTCTCCTGGCACAGTATCGAACACTTAGTTTCAGAGAGAACAATTAGTTTAAAATGGAAATAAGTTTCGCATCTGGAGTTTCCTCTCCCACAAGGTCGACCACTTAGTTTCGTCGACAACTTAGTTTCGTCGAACACATACGGTTTCGAGTGGCATCGCCACAGATTTCAGAGAACAGGCGCTTCTCCTGGCACGGTATCGAACCCTTAGTTTCAGATAGAACAATTAGTTCAAAATGGAACTAGTTTCGCATCTGTAGTTTCCTCTCTCACAAGGTCGGCCCCTTAGTTTCGTCGAACACATACGGTTTCGAGTGGCATCGCCACAGATTTCAGAGAACAGCAGCTTCTCCTGGCACAGTATCGAACACTTAATTTCAGATGGAACAATTAGTTTAAAATGGAACTAAGTTTCGGATCTGGAGATTCCTCTCCCACAAGGTCGAACACTTAGTTACAGTCGAACACATACGGTTTCGAGTGGCATCGCCACAGATTTCAGAGAACAGGCGCTTCTCCTGGCACCGTATCGACCACTTTGTTTCAGATAGAAAAATTAGTTTAAAATGGAACTCAGTTTCGCATCTGGAGTTTCCTCTCTCAGAAGGTCGACCACTTAGTTTCGTCGAACACATACGGTTTCGAGTGGCATCGCCACAGATTTCAGAGAACAACAGCTTCTCCTGGCACAGTATCGAACACTTAGTTTCTGCTAGAATATTTAGTTTTAGATGAAAGTATGTTTCGCATCTGGAGTTTCCTCTTTCACAAGGCGACCACTTAGTTTCGTCGAACACATACCGTTTCGAGTGGCATCGCTACAGATTTCAGAGAACAGGCGCTTCTCCTGGAACAGTAACGAACACTTAGTTTCAGAGAGAACAATTAGTTTAAAATGGAACTAAGTTTCGCATCTGGAACTTCCTCTCTCACAAGGTCGGCCACTTAGTTTCGTCGAACACATACGGTTTCGAGTGGCATCGCCACAGATTTCAGAGAACAGGCGCCTCTCCTGGCATGGTAACGAACACTTAGTTTCAGATAGAACAATTAGTTTAAAATGGAACTAACTTTCGCATCTGGAGTTTCCTCTCTCAGAAGGTCGACCACTTAGTTTCGTCGAACACATACGGTTTCGAGTGGCAACGCCACAGATTTCAGAGAACAGGCGCTTCTCCTGGCACAGTATCGAACACTTAGTTTCAGAGAGAACAATTAGTTTAAAATGGAACTATGTTTCGCATTTGGAGTTTCCTCTCTCCCAAGGTGGACCACTTAGTTTCGTCAAACACATACGGTTTCCACTGGCATCGCCACAGATTTCAGAGAACAAGCGCTTCTCCTGGCACAGTATCGAACACTTAGTTTCAGAGAGAACAATTAGTTTAAAATGGAAATAAGTTTCGCATCTGGAGTTTCCTCTCTCACAAGGTTGACCACCTAGTTTCGTCGAACATATACGGTTTCCACTGGCATCGCCACAGATTTCAGAGAACAGGCGCTTCTCCTGGCACAGTAACGAACACTTAGTTTCAGAGAGAACAATTAGTTTAAAATTGAAATAAGTTTCGCATCTGGAGTTTCGTCTCTCACAAGGTCGACCACCTAGTTTCGTCGAACATATACGGTTTCGAGTGGCATCGCCACAGATTACAGAGAACAGGCGTTTCTCCTGGCACAGTATCGAACACTTAGTTTCAGCTAGAACGATTAGTTTAAAATGGAACTAAGTTTCGCATCTGGAGTTTCCTCTCCCACAAGGTCGACCACTTAGTTTCGTCGACAACTTAGTTTCGTCGAACACATACGGTTTCGAGTGGCATCGCCACAGATTTCAGAGAACAGGCGCTTCTCCTGGCACGGTATCGAACCCTTAGTTTCAGATAGAACAATTAGTTCAAAATGGAACTAGTTTCGCATCTGTAGTTTCCTCTCTCACAAGGTCGGCCCCTTAGTTTCGTCGAACACATACGGTTTCGAGTGGCATCGCCACAGATTTCAGAGAACAGCAGCTTCTCCTGGCACAGTATCGAACACTTAATTTCAGATGGAACAATTAGTTTAAAATGGAACTAAGTTTCGGATCTGGAGATTCCTCTCCCACAAGGTCGAACACTTAGTTACAGTCGAACACATACGGTTTCGAGTGGCATCGCCACAGATTTCAGAGAACAGGCGCTTCTCCTGGCACCGTATCGACCACTTTGTTTCAGATAGAAAAATTAGTTTAAAATGGAACTCAGTTTCGCATCTGGAGTTTCCTCTCTCAGAAGGTCGACCACTTAGTTTCGTCGAACACATACGGTTTCGAGTGGGATCGCCACAGATTTCAGAGAACAACAGCTTCTCCTGGCACAGTATCGAACACTTAGTTTCTGCTAGAATATTTAGTTTTAGATGAAAGTATGTTTCGCATCTGGAGTTTCCTCTTTCACAAGGCGACCACTTAGTTTCGTCGAACACATACGGTTTCGAGTGGCATCGCTACAGATTTCAGAGAACAGGCGCTTCTCCTGGCACCGTATCGAACACTTAGTTTCAGAGAGAACAATTAGTTTAAAATGGAAATAAGTTTCGCATCTGGAGCTTCCTCTCTCACAAGGTGGACCACTTAGTTTCGTCGAACACATACGGTTTCGAGTAGCATCGCCACTGATTTCAGAGAACAGGCGCTTCTCCTGGCAGAGTATCGAACACTTAGTTTCAGAGAGAACAATTAGTTTAAAATGGAACTATGTTTCGCATTTGGAGTTTCCTCTCTCCCAAGGTGGACCACTTAGTTTCGTCAAACACATACGGTTTCCACTGGCATCGCCACAGATTTCAGAGAACAGGCGCTTCTCCTGGCACGGTATCGAACCCTTAGTTTCAGATAGAACAATTAGTTCAAAATGGAACTAGTTTCGCATCTGTAGTTTCCTCTCTCACAAGGTCGGCCACTTAGTTTCGTCGAACACATACGGTTTCGAGTGGCATCGCCACAGATTTCAGAGAACAGCAGCTTCTCCTGGCACAGTATCGAACACTTAATTTCAGATGGAACAATTAGTTTAAAATGGAACTAAGTTTCGGATCTGGAGATTCCTCTCCCAGAAGGTCGACCACTTAGTTTCGTCGAACACATACGGTTTCGAGTAGCATCGCCACAGATTTCAGAGAACAGGCGCTTCTCCTGGCACAGTATCGAACACTTGGTTTCAGATAGAGCAATTAGTTTAAAGTGGAACTAAGTTTCGCATCTGGAGTTTCTCCTCTCACAAGGTCGACCACTTAGTTTCGTCGACAACTTAGTTTCGACGAACACATACGGTTTCGAGTGGCATCGCCACAGATTTCAGAGAACAGGCGCTTCTCCTGGCACCGTATCGAACACTTAGTTTCAGAGAGAACAATTAGTTTAAAATGGAAATAAGTTTCGCATCTGGAGCTTCCTCTCTCACAAGGTGGACCACTTAGTTTCGTCGAACACATACGGTTTCGAGTAGCATCGCCACTGGTTTCAGAGAACAGGCGCTTCTCCTGGCACAGTATCGAACACTTAGTTTCAGAGAGAACAATTAGTTTAAAATGGAACTATGTTTCGCATTTGGAGTTTCCTCTCTCCCAAGGTGGACCACTTAGTTTCGTCAAACACATACGGTTTCCACTGGCATCGCCACAGATTTCAGAGAACAAGCGCTTCTCCTGGCACAGTATCGAACACTTAGTTTCAGAGAGAACAATTAGTTTAAAATGGAAATAAGTTTCGCATCTGGAGCTTCCTCCCTCACAAGGTCGACCACTTAGTTTCGTCGACAACTTAGTTTCGACGAACACATACGGTTTCGAGTGGCATCGCCACAGATTTCAGAGAACAGGCGCTTCTCCTGGCACCGTATCGAACACTTAGTTTCAGAGAGAACAATTAGTTTAAAATGGAAATAAGTTTCGCATCTGGAGCTTCCTCTCTCACAAGGTGGACCACTTAGTTTCGTCGAACACATACGGTTTCGAGTAGCATCGCCACTGATTTCAGAGAACAGGCGCTTCTCCTGGCACAGTATCGAACACTTAGTTTCAGAGAGAACAATTAGTTTAAAATGGAACTATGTTTCGCATTTGGAGTTTCCTCTCTCCCAAGGTGGACCACTTAGTTTCGTCAAACACATACGGTTTCCACTGGCATCGCCACAGATTTCAGAGAACAGGCGCCTCTCCTGGCATGGTAACGAACACTTAGTTTCAGAGAGAACAATTAGTTTAAAATGGAACTAACTTTCGCATCTGGAGTTTCCTCTCTCAGAAGGTCGACCACTTAGTTTCGTCGAACACATACGGTTTCGAGTGGCATCGCCACAGATTTCAGAGAACAGGCGCTTCTCCTGGCACAGTATCGAACACTTAGTTTCAGAGAGAACAATTAGTTTAAAATGGAACTATGTTTCGCATTTGGAGTTTCCTCTCTCCCAAGGTGGACCACTTAGTTTCGTCAAACACATACGGTTTCCATTGGCATCGCCACAGATTTCAGAGAACAAGCGCTTCTCCTGGCACAGTATCGAACACTTAGTTTCAGAGAGAACAATTAGTTTAAAATTGAAATAAGTTTCGCATCTGGAGTTTCCTCTCTCACAAGGTTGACCACCTAGTTTCGTCGAACATATACGGTTTCCACTGGCATCGCCACAGATTTCAGAGAACAGGCGCTTCTCCTGGCACAGTAACGAACACTTAGTTTCAGAGAGAACAATTAGTTTAAAATTGAAATAAGTTTCGCATCTGGAGTTTCGTCTCTCACAAGGTCGACCACCTAGTTTCGTCGAACATATACGGTTTCGAGTGGCATCGCCACAGATTACAGAGAACAGGCGTTTCTCCTGGCACAGTATCGAACACTTAGTTTCAGCTAGAACGATTAGTTTAAAATGGAACTAAGTTTCGCATCTGGAGTTTCCTCTCCCACAAGGTCGACCACTTAGTTTCCTCGAACACATACGGTTTCGAGTGGCAACGCCACAGATTTCAGAGAAGAGGCGCTTCTCCTGGCACAGTATCGAACACTTAGTTTCAGAGAGAACAATTAGTTTAAAATGGAACTATGTTTCGCATTTGGAGTTTCCTCTCTCCCAAGGTGGACCACTTAGTTTCGTCAAACACATACGGTTTCCATTGGCATCGCCACAGATTTCAGAGAACAAGCGCTTCTCCTGGCACAGTATCGAACACTTAGTTTCAGAGAGAACAATTAGTTTAAAATGGAAATAAGTTTCGCATCTGGAGTTTCCTCTCTCACAAGGTTGACCACCTAGTTTCGTCGAACATATACGGTTTCCACTGGCATCGCCACAGATTTCAGAGAACAGGCGCTTCTCCTGGCACAGTAACGAACACTTAGTTTCAGAGAGAACAATAAGTTTAAAATTGAAATAAGTTTCGCATCTGGAGTTTCGTCTCTCACAAGGTCGACCACCTAGTTTCGTCGAACATATACGGTTTCGAGTGGCATCGCCACAGATTACAGAGAACAGGCGTTTCTCCTGGCACAGTATCGAACACTTAGTTTCAGCTAGAACGATTAGTTTAAAATGGAACTAAGTTTCGCATCTGGAGTTTCCTCTCCCACAAGGTCGACCACTTAGTTTCCTCGAACACATACAGTTTCGAGTAGCATCGCCACAGATTTCAGCGAAGAGGCGCTTCTCCTGGCACAGTATCGAACATTTAGTTTCAGATAGAACAATTAGTTTAAAATGGCACTAAGTTTCGCGTCTGGAGTTTCTTTTCTCACAAGGTCGGCCACTCAGTTTCGTCGAACACATACCGTTTCGAGCGGCATCGCCTCAGATTTCAGAGAACAGCCGCTTCTCCTGGCACGGTATCGAACACTTAGTGTCAGATAGAAAAATTAGTTTAAAATGGAACTCAGTTTCGCATCTGGAGTTTCCTCTCTCAGAAGGTCGACCACTTAGTTTCGTCGAACACATACGGTTTCGAGTGGCATCGCCACAGATATCAGAGAACAGGCGCTTCTCCTGGCACGGTATCGAACCCTTAGTTTCAGATAGAACAATTAGTTCAAAATGGAACTAGTTTCGCATCTGTAGTTTCCTCTCTCACAAGGTCGGCCACTTAGTTTCGTCGAACACATACGGTTTCGAGTGGCATCGCCACAGATTTCAGAGAACAGCAGCTTCTCCTGGCACAGTATCGAACACTTAATTTCAGATGGAACAATTAGTTTAAAATGGAACTAAGTTTCGGATCTGGAGATTCCTCTCCCACAAGGTCGACCACTTAGTTACAGTCGAACACATACGGTTTCGAGTGGCATCGCCACAGATTTCAGAGAACAGGCGCCTCTCCTGGCATGGTAACGAACACTTAGTTTCAGATAGAACAATTAGTTTAAAATGGAACTAACTTTCGCATCTGGAGTTTCCTCTCACAGAAGGTCGACCACTTAGTTTCGTCGAACACATACGGTTTCGAGTAGCATCGCCACCGATTTCAGAGAACAGGCCCTTCTCCTGGCACAGTATCGAACACTTAGTATCAGATAGAACAATTACTTTAAAATGGAACTAAGTTTCGCATCTGGAGTTTCCCCTCTCACAAGGTCGACCACTTAGTTTCGTGGAACACATACGGTTTCGAGTGGCACCGCCAGAGATTTCAGAGAACAGGCGCTTCTCCTGGCACAGTATCGAACACTTGGTTTCAGATAGAGCAATTAGTTTAAAGTGGAACTAAGTTTCGCATCTGGAGATTCTCCTCTCACAAGGTCGACCACTTAGTTTCGTCGAACACATACGGTTTCGAGTGGCATCGCCACAGATTTCAGAGAACAGGCGCTTCTCCTGGCACAGTATCGAACACTTAGTTTCAGAGAGAACAATTAGTTTAAAATGGAACTAAGTTTCGCATCTGGAGCTTCCTCTCTCACAAGGTCGGCCACTTAGTTTCGTCGAACACATACGGTTTCGAGTGGCATCGCCACAGATTTCAGAGAACAGGCGCTTCTCCTGGCACAGTATCGAACACTTAGTATCAGATAGAACAATTAGTTTAAAATGGATCTATGTTTCGCATCTGGAGTGTCCTCTCTCACAAGGTCGACCATTTAGATTCGTCGAACACATACGGTTTCGAGTAGCATCGCCACAGATTTCAGAGAACAGGCGCTTCTCCTGGCACAGTATCGAACACTTAGTTTGAGAGAGAACAATTAGTTTAAAATGGAACTATGTTTCTCATTTGGAGCTTCCTCTCTCACAAGGTGGACCACTGAGTTTCGTCGAACACATACGGTTTCGAGTAGCATCGCCACTGATTTCAGAGAACAGGCGCTTCTCCTGGCACAGTATCGAACACTTAGTTCCAGATAGATCAATTAGTTTAAAATGGAACAATGTTTTGCATCTGGAGTTTCCTATCGCACAAGGTCGACGACTTAATTTCGTCGAACACATACGGTTTCGAGTGGCATCGCCAGAGATTTCAGAGAACAGGCGCTTCTCCTGGAACAGTATCGAACACATAGTTTCAGATAGAACAATTAGTTTAAAATGGAACTAAGTTTCGCTTCTGGAGTTTCCTCTCTCAGAAGGTCGACCACTTAGTTTCGTCGAACACATAAGGTTTCGAGTAGCACCGCGACAGATTTCAGAGAACAGGCGCTTCTTCTGGCACAGTATCGAACACTTAGTTTCAGATAGAACAATTAGTTTAAACGGAACTAATTCTCGCAACTGGAGTTTCCTCCCTCGCAAGGTCGACCATTTAGGTTCGTCGAACACATACGGTTTCGAGTGGCATTGCCACAGATTTCAGAGAACAGGCGCTTCTCCTGTCACAGTGTCGAACACATAGTTTCAGATAGAACAATTAGGTTAAAATGGAACTAAGTTTCGCATCTGGAGTTTCCTCTCTTACAAGGTCGACCACTTAGTTTCGTGGAACACATACGGTTTCGAGTGGCATCGCCACAGATTTCAGAGAACAGGCGATTCTCTGGCACAGTATCGAACACTTAGTTTCAGAGAGAACAATTAGTTTAAAATTGAAATAAGTTTCGCATCTGGAGTTTCGTCTCTCACAAGGTCGACCACCTAGTTTCGTCGAACATATACGGTTTCGAGTGGCATCGCCACAGATTACAGAGAACAGGCGTTTCTCCTGGCACAGTATCGAACACTTAGTTTCAGCTAGAACGATTAGTTTAAAATGGAACTAAGTTTCGCATCTGGAGTTTCCTCTCCCACAAGGTCGACCACTTAGTTTCCTCGAACACATACAGTTTCGAGTAGCATCGCCACAGATTTCAGCGAAGAGGCGCTTCTCCTGGCACAGTATCGAACATTTAGTTTCAGATAGAACAATTAGTTTAAAATGGCACTAAGTTTCGCGTCTGGAGTTTCTTTTCTCACAAGGTCGGCCACTCAGTTTCGTCGAACACATACCGTTTCGAGCGGCATCGCCACAGATTTCAGAGAACAGCCGCTTCTCCTGGCACGGTATCGAACACTTAGTGTCAGATAGAAAAATTAGTTTAAAATGGAACTCAGTTTCGCATCTGGAGTTTCCTCTCTCAGAAGGTCGACCACTTAGTTTCGTCGAACACATACGGTTTCGAGTGGCATCGCCACAGATATCAGAGAACAGGCGCTTCTCCTGGCACGGTATCGAACCCTTAGTTTCAGATAGAACAATTAATTCAAAATGGAACTAGTTTCGCATCTGTAGTTTCCTCTCTCACAAGGTCGGCCACTTAGTTTCGTCGAACACATACGGTTTCGAGTGGCATCGCCACAGATTTCAGAGAACAGCAGCTTCTCCTGGCACAGTATCGAACACTTAATTTCAGATGGAACAATTAGTTTAAAATGGAACTAAGTTTCGGATCTGGAGATTCCTCTCCCACAAGGTCGACCACTTAGTTACAGTCGAACACATACGGTTTCGAGTGGCATCGCCACAGATTTCAGAGAACAGGCGCCTCTCCTGGCATGGTAACGAACACTTAGTTTCAGATAGAACAATTAGTTTAAAATGGAACTAACTTTCGCATCTGGAGTTTCCTCTCACAGAAGGTCGACCACTTAGTTTCGTCGAACACATACGGTTTCGAGTAGCATCGCCACCGATTTCAGAGAAAAGGCCCTTCTCCTGGCACAGTATCGAACACTTAGTATCAGATAGAACAATTACTTTAAAATGGAACTAAGTTTCGCATCTGGAGTTTCCCCTCTCACAAGGTCGACCACTTAGTTTCGTCGAACACATACGGTTTCGAGCGGCACCGCCACAGATTTCAGAGAACAGGCGCTTCTCCTGGCACAGTATCGAACACTTAGTTTCAGAGAGAACAATTAGTTTAAAATGGAAATAAGTTTCGCATCTGGAGTTTCCTCTCTCACAAGGTTGACCACCTAGTTTCGTCGAACATATACGGTTTCCACTGGCATCGCCACAGATTTCAGAGAACAGGCGCTTCTCCTGGCACAGTAACGAACACTTAGTTTCAGAGAGAACAATTAGTTTAAAATTGAAATAAGTTTCGCATCTGGAGTTTCGTCTCTCACAAGGTCGACCACCTAGTTTCGTCGAACATATACGGTTTCGAGTGGCATCGCCACAGATTACAGAGAACAGGCGTTTCTCCTGGCACAGTATCGAACACTTAGTTTCAGCTAGAACGATTAGTTTAAAATGGAACTAAGTTTCGCATCTGGAGTTTCCTCTCCCACAAGGTCGACCACTTAGTTACAGTCGAACACATACGGTTTCGAGTGGCATCGCCACAGATTTCAGAGAACAGGCGCTTCTCCTGGCACCGTATCGACCACTTTGTTTCAGATAGAAAAATTAGTTTAAAATGGAACTCAGTTTCGCATCTGGAGTTTCCTCTCTCAGAAGGTCGACCACTTAGTTTCGTCGAACACATACGGTTTCGAGTGGCATCGCCACAGATTTCAGAGAACAACAGCTTCTCCTGGCACAGTATCGAACACTTAGTTTCTGCTAGAATATTTAGTTTTAGATGAAAATATGTTTCGCATCTGGAGTTTCCTCTTTCACAAGGCGACCACTTAGTTTCGTCGAACACATACGGTTTCGAGTGGCATCGCCACAGATTTCAGAGAACAGGCGCTTCTCCTGGCACCGTATCGAACACTTAGTTTCAGAGAGAACAATTAGTTTAAAATGGAACTCAGTTTCGCATCTGGAGCTTCCTCTCTCACAAGGTGGACCACTTAGTTTCGTCGAACACATACGGTTTCGAGTAGCATCGCCACTGATTTCAGAGAACAGGCGCTTCTCCTGGCACAGTATCGAACACTTAGTTTCAGAGAGAACAATTAGTTTAAAATGGAACTATGTTTCGCATTTGGAGTTTCCTCTCTCCCAAGGTGGACCACTTAGTTTCGTCAAACACATACGGTTTCCACTGGCATCGCCACAGATTTCAGAGAACAAGCGCTTCTCCTGGCACAGTATCGAACACTTAGTTTCAGAGAGAACAATTAGTTTAAAATGGAAATAAGTTTCGCATCTGGAGTTTCCTCTCTCACAAGGTTGACCACCTAGTTTCGTCGAACATATACGGTTTCCACTGGCATCGCCACAGATTTCAGAGAACAGGCGCTTCTCCTGGCACAGTAACGAACACTTAGTTTCAGAGAGAACAATTAGTTTAAAATTGAAATAAGTTTCGCATCTGGAGTTTCGTCTCTCACAAGGTCGACCACCTAGTTTCGTCGAACATATACGGTTTCGAGTGGCATCGCCACAGATTACAGAGAACAGGCGTTTCTCCTGGCACAGTATCGAACACTTAGTTTCAGCTAGAACGATTAGTTTAAAATGGAACTAAGTTTCGCATCTGGAGTTTCCTCTCCCACAAGGTCGACCACTTAGTTTCGTCGACAACTTAGTTTCGTCGAACACATACGGTTTCGAGTGGCATCGCCACAGATTTCAGAGAACAGGCGCTTCTCCTGGCACGGTATCGAACCCTTAGTTTCAGATAGAACAATTAGTTCAAAATGGAACTAGTTTCGCATCTGTAGTTTCCTCTCTCACAAGGTCGGCCACTTAGTTTCGTCGAACACATACGGTTTCGAGTGGCATCGCCACAGATTTCAGAGAACAGCAGCTTCTCCTGGCACAGTATCGAACACTTAATTTCAGATGGAACAATTAGTTTAAAATGGAACTAAGTTTCGGATCTGGAGATTCCTCTCCCACAAGGTCGACCACTTAGTTACAGTCGAACACATACGGTTTCGAGTGGCATCGCCACAGATTTCAGAGAACAGGCGCTTCTCCTGGCACCGTATCGACCACTTTGTTTCAGATAGAAAAATTAGTTTAAAATGGAACTCAGTTTCGCATCTGGAGTTTCCTCTCTCAGAAGGTCGACCACTTAGTTTCGTCGAACACATACGGTTTCGAGTGGCATCGCCACAGATTTCAGAGAACAACAGCTTCTCCTGGCACAGTATCGAACACTTAGTTTCTGCTAGAATATTTAGTTTTAGATGAAAGTATGTTTCGCATCTGGAGTTTCCTCTTTCACAAGGCGACCACTTAGTTTCGTCGAACACATACGGTTTCGAGTGGCATCGCCACAGATTTCAGAGAACAGGCGCTTCTCCTGGCACCGTATCGAACACTTAGTTTCAGAGAGAACAATTAGTTTAAAATGGAAATAAGTTTCGCATCTGGAGCTTCCTCTCTCACAAGGTGGACCACTTAGTTTCGTCGAACACATACGGTTTCGAGTAGCATCGCCACTGATTTCAGAGAACAGGCGCTTCTCCTGGCACAGTATCGAACACTTAGTTTCAGAGAGAACAATTAGTTTAAAATGGAACTATGTTTCGCATTTGGAGTTTCCTCTCTCCCAAGGTGGACCACTTAGTTTCGTCAAACACATACGGTTTCCACTGGCATCGCCACAGATTTCAGAGAACAGGCGCTTCTCCTGGCACAGTATCGAACACTTAGTTTCAGATAGAACAATTAGTTTAAAATGGAACTAAGTTTCGCATCTGGAGCTTCCTCTCTCACAAGGTCGGCCACTTAGTTTCGTCGAACACATACGGTTTCGAGTGGCATCGCCACAGATTTCAGAGAACAGGCGCCTCTCCTGGCATGGTAACGAACACTTAGTTTCAGATAGAACAATTAGTTTAAAATGGAACTAACTTTCGCATCTGGAGTTTCCTCTCTCAGAAGGTCGACCACTTAGTTTCGTCGAACACATACGGTTTCGAGTGGCAACGCCACAGATTTCAGAGAACAGGCGCTTCTCCTGGCACAGTATCGAACACTTAGTTTCAGAGAGAACAATTAGTTTAAAATGGAACTATGTTTCGCATTTGGAGTTTCCTCTCTCCCAAGGTGGACCACTTAGTTTCGTCAAACACATACGGTTTCCACTGGCATCGCCACAGATTTCAGAGAACAAGCGCTTCTCCTGGCACAGTATCGAACACTTAGTTTCAGAGAGAACAATTAGTTTAAAATGGAAATAAGTTTCGCATCTGGAGTTTCCTCTCTCACAAGGTTGACCACCTAGTTTCGTCGAACATATACGGTTTCCACTGGCATCGCCACAGATTTCAGAGAACAGGCGCTTCTCCTGGCACAGTAACGAACACTTAGTTTCAGAGAGAACAATTAGTTTAAAATTGAAATAAGTTTCGCATCTGGAGTTTCGTCTCTCACAAGGTCGACCACCTAGTTTCGTCGAACATATACGGTTTCGAGTGGCATCGCCACAGATTACAGAGAACAGGCGTTTCTCCTGGCACAGTATCGAACACTTAGTTTCAGCTAGAACGATTAGTTTAAAATGGAACTAAGTTTCGCATCTGGAGTTTCCTCTCCCACAAGGTCGACCACTTAGTTTCGTCGACAACTTAGTTTCGTCGAACACATACGGTTTCGAGTGGCATCGCCACAGATTTCAGAGAACAGGCGCTTCTCCTGGCACGGTATCGAACCCTTAGTTTCAGATAGAACAATTAGTTCAAAATGGAACTAGTTTCGCATCTGTAGTTTCCTCTCTCACAAGGTCGGCCCCTTAGTTTCGTCGAACACATACGGTTTCGAGTGGCATCGCCACAGATTTCAGAGAACAGCAGCTTCTCCTGGCACAGTATCGAACACTTAATTTCAGATGGAACAATTAGTTTAAAATGGAACTAAGTTTCGGATCTGGAGATTCCTCTCCCACAAGGTCGAACACTTAGTTACAGTCGAACACATACGGTTTCGAGTGGCATCGCCACAGATTTCAGAGAACAGGCGCTTCTCCTGGCACCGTATCGACCACTTTGTTTCAGATAGAAAAATTAGTTTAAAATGGAACTCAGTTTCGCATCTGGAGTTTCCTCTCTCAGAAGGTCGACCACTTAGTTTCGTCGAACACATACGGTTTCGAGTGGCATCGCCACAGATTTCAGAGAACAACAGCTTCTCCTGGCACAGTATCGAACACTTAGTTTCTGCTAGAATATTTAGTTTTAGATGAAAGTATGTTTCGCATCTGGAGTTTCCTCTTTCACAAGGCGACCACTTAGTTTCGTCGAACACATACGGTTTCGAGTGGCATCGCTACAGATTTCAGAGAACAGGCGCTTCTCCTGGCACAGTATCGAACACTTAGTTTCAGAGAGAACAATTAGTTTAAAATGGAACTAAGTTTCGCATCTGGAACTTCCTCTCTCACAAGGTCGGCCACTTAGTTTCGTCGAACACATACGGTTTCGAGTGGCATTGCCACAGATTTCAGAGAACAGGCGCCTCTCCTGGCATGGTAACGAACACTTAGTTTCAGATAGAACAATTAGTTTAAAATGGAACTAACTTTCGCATCTGGAGTTTCCTCTCTCAGAAGGTCGACCACTTAGTTTCGTCGAACACATACGGTTTCGAGTGGCAACGCCACAGATTTCAGAGAACAGGCGCTTCTCCTGGCACAGTATCGAACACTTAGTTTCAGAGAGAACAATTAGTTTAAAATGGAACTATGTTTCGCATTTGGAGTTTCCTCTCTCCCAAGGTGGACCACTTAGTTTCGTCAAACACATACGGTTTCCACTGGCATCGCCACAGATTTCAGAGAACAAGCGCTTCTCCTGGCACAGTATCGAACACTTAGTTTCAGAGAGAACAATTAGTTTAAAATGGAAATAAGTTTCGCATCTGGAGTTTCCTCTCTCACAAGGTTGACCACCTAGTTTCGTCGAACATATACGGTTTCCACTGGCATCGCCACAGATTTCAGAGAACAGGCGCTTCTCCTGGCACAGTAACGAACACTTAGTTTCAGAGAGAACAATTAGTTTAAAATTGAAATAAGTTTCGCATCTGGAGTTTCGTCTCTCACAAGGTCGACCACCTAGTTTCGTCGAACATATACGGTTTCGAGTGGCATCGCCACAGATTACAGAGAACAGGCGTTTCTCCTGGCACAGTATCGAACACTTAGTTTCAGCTAGAACGATTAGTTTAAAATGGAACTAAGTTTCGCATCTGGAGTTTCCTCTCCCACAAGGTCGACCACTTAGTTTCGTCGACAACTTAGTTTCGTCGAACACATACGGTTTCGAGTGGCATCGCCACAGATTTCAGAGAACAGGCGCTTCTCCTGGCACGGTATCGAACCCTTAGTTTCAGATAGAACAATTAGTTCAAAATGGAACTAGTTTCGCATCTGTAGTTTCCTCTCTCACAAGGTCGGCCCCTTAGTTTCGTCGAACACATACGGTTTCGAGTGGCATCGCCACAGATTTCAGAGAACAGCAGCTTCTCCTGGCACAGTATCGAACACTTAATTTCAGATGGAACAATTAGTTTAAAATGGAACTAAGTTTCGGATCTGGAGATTCCTCTCCCACAAGGTCGAACACTTAGTTACAGTCGAACACATACGGTTTCGAGTGGCATCGCCACAGATTTCAGAGAACAGGCGCTTCTCCTGGCACCGTATCGACCACTTTGTTTCAGATAGAAAAATTAGTTTAAAATGGAACTCAGTTTCGCATCTGGAGTTTCCTCTCTCAGAAGGTCGACCACTTAGTTTCGTCGAACACATACGGTTTCGAGTGGGATCGCCACAGATTTCAGAGAACAACAGCTTCTCCTGGCACAGTATCGAACACTTAGTTTCTGCTAGAATATTTAGTTTTAGATGAAAGTATGTTTCGCATCTGGAGTTTCCTCTTTCACAAGGCGACCACTTAGTTTCGTCGAACACATACGGTTTCGAGTGGCATCGCTACAGATTTCAGAGAACAGGCGCTTCTCCTGGCACCGTATCGAACACTTAGTTTCAGAGAGAACAATTAGTTTAAAATGGAAATAAGTTTCGCATCTGGAGCTTCCTCTCTCACAAGGTGGACCACTTAGTTTCGTCGAACACATACGGTTTCGAGTAGCATCGCCACTGATTTCAGAGAACAGGCGCTTCTCCTGGCACAGTATCGAACACTTAGTTTCAGAGAGAACAATTAGTTTAAAATGGAACTATGTTTCGCATTTGGAGTTTCCTCTCTCCCAAGGTGGACCACTTAGTTTCGTCAAACACATACGGTTTCCACTGGCATCGCCACAGATTTCAGAGAACAGGCGCTTCTCCTGGCACGGTATCGAACCCTTAGTTTCAGATAGAACAATTAGTTCAAAATGGAACTAGTTTCGCATCTGTAGTTTCCTCTCTCACAAGGTCGGCCACTTAGTTTCGTCGAACACATACGGTTTCGAGTGGCATCGCCACAGATTTCAGAGAACAGCAGCTTCTCCTGGCACAGTATCGAACACTTAATTTCAGATGGAACAATTAGTTTAAAATGGAACTAAGTTTCGGATCTGGAGATTCCTCTCCCAGAAGGTCGACCACTTAGTTTCGTCGAACACATACGGTTTCGAGTAGCATCGCCACAGATTTCAGAGAACAGGCGCTTCTCCTGGCACAGTATCGAACACTTGGTTTCAGATAGAGCAATTAGTTTAAAGTGGAACTAAGTTTCGCATCTGGAGTTTCTCCTCTCACAAGGTCGACCACTTAGTTTCGTCGACAACTTAGTTTCGACGAACACATACGGTTTCGAGTGGCATCGCCACAGATTTCAGAGAACAGGCGCTTCTCCTGGCACCGTATCGAACACTTAGTTTCAGAGAGAACAATTAGTTTAAAATGGAAATAAGTTTCGCATCTGGAGCTTCCTCTCTCACAAGGTGGACCACTTAGTTTCGTCGAACACATACGGTTTCGAGTAGCATCGCCACTGGTTTCAGAGAACAGGCGCTTCTCCTGGCACAGTATCGAACACTTAGTTTCAGAGAGAACAATTAGTTTAAAATGGAACTATGTTTCGCATTTGGAGTTTCCTCTCTCCCAAGGTGGACCACTTAGTTTCGTCAAACACATACGGTTTCCACTGGCATCGCCACAGATTTCAGAGAACAAGCGCTTCTCCTGGCACAGTATCGAACACTTAGTTTCAGAGAGAACAATTAGTTTAAAATGGAAATAAGTTTCGCATCTGGAGCTTCCTCCCTCACAAGGTCGACCACTTAGTTTCGTCGACAACTTAGTTTCGACGAACACATACGGTTTCGAGTGGCATCGCCACAGATTTCAGAGAACAGGCGCTTCTCCTGGCACCGTATCGAACACTTAGTTTCAGAGAGAACAATTAGTTTAAAATGGAAATAAGTTTCGCATCTGGAGCTTCCTCTCTCACAAGGTGGACCACTTAGTTTCGTCGAACACATACGGTTTCGAGTAGCATCGCCACTGATTTCAGAGAACAGGCGCTTCTCCTGGCACAGTATCGAACACTTAGTTTCAGAGAGAACAATTAGTTTAAAATGGAACTATGTTTCGCATTTGGAGTTTCCTCTCTCCCAAGGTGGACCACTTAGTTTCGTCAAACACATACGGTTTCCACTGGCATCGCCACAGATTTCAGAGAACAGGCGCCTCTCCTGGCATGGTAACGAACACTTAGTTTCAGAGAGAACAATTAGTTTAAAATGGAACTAACTTTCGCATCTGGAGTTTCCTCTCTCAGAAGGTCGACCACTTAGTTTCGTCGAACACATACGGTTTCGAGTGGCAACGCCACAGATTTCAGAGAACAGGCGCTTCTCCTGGCACAGTATCGAACACTTAGTTTCAGAGAGAACAATTAGTTTAAAATGGAACTATGTTTCGCATTTGGAGTTTCCTCTCTCCCAAGGTGGACCACTTAGTTTCGTCAAACACATACGGTTTCCATTGGCATCGCCACAGATTTCAGAGAACAAGCGCTTCTCCTGGCACAGTATCGAACACTTAGTTTCAGAGAGAACAATTAGTTTAAAATTGAAATAAGTTTCGCATCTGGAGTTTCCTCTCTCACAAGGTTGACCACCTAGTTTCGTCGAACATATACGGTTTCCACTGGCATCGCCACAGATTTCAGAGAACAGGCGCTTCTCCTGGCACAGTAACGAACACTTAGTTTCAGAGAGAACAATTAGTTTAAAATTGAAATAAGTTTCGCATCTGGAGTTTCGTCTCTCACAAGGTCGACCACCTAGTTTCGTCGAACATATACGGTTTCGAGTGGCATCGCCACAGATTACAGAGAACAGGCGTTTCTCCTGGCACAGTATCGAACACTTAGTTTCAGCTAGAACGATTAGTTTAAAATGGAACTAAGTTTCGCATCTGGAGTTTCCTCTCCCACAAGGTCGACCACTTAGTTTCCTCGAACACATACGGTTTCGAGTGGCAACGCCACAGATTTCAGAGAAGAGGCGCTTCTCCTGGCACAGTATCGAACACTTAGTTTCAGAGAGAACAATTAGTTTAAAATGGAACTATGTTTCGCATTTGGAGTTTCCTCTCTCCCAAGGTGGACCACTTAGTTTCGTCAAACACATACGGTTTCCATTGGCATCGCCACAGATTTCAGAGAACAAGCGCTTCTCCTGGCACAGTATCGAACACTTAGTTTCAGAGAGAACAATTAGTTTAAAATGGAAATAAGTTTCGCATCTGGAGTTTCCTCTCTCACAAGGTTGACCACCTAGTTTCGTCGAACATATACGGTTTCCACTGGCATCGCCACAGATTTCAGAGAAGAGGCGCTTCTCCTGGCACAGTATCGAACACTTAGTTTCAGAGAGAACAATAAGTTTAAAATTGAAATAAGTTTCGCATCTGGAGTTTCGTCTCTCACAAGGTCGACCACCTAGTTTCGTCGAACATATACGGTTTCGAGTGGCATCGCCACAGATTACAGAGAACAGGCGTTTCTCCTGGCACAGTATCGAACACTTAGTTTCAGCTAGAACGATTAGTTTAAAATGGAACTAAGTTTCGCATCTGGAGTTTCCTCTCCCACAAGGTCGACCACTTAGTTTCCTCGAACACATACAGTTTCGAGTAGCATCGCCACAGATTTCAGCGAAGAGGCGCTTCTCCTGGCACAGTATCGAACATTTAGTTTCAGATAGAACAATTAGTTTAAAATGGCACTAAGTTTCGCGTCTGGAGTTTCTTTTCTCACAAGGTCGGCCACTCAGTTTCGTCGAACACATACCGTTTCGAGCGGCATCGCCTCAGATTTCAGAGAACAGCCGCTTCTCCTGGCACGGTATCGAACACTTAGTTTCAGAGAGAACAATTAGTTTAAAATGGAACTATGTTTCGCATTTGGAGTTTCCTCTCCCACAAGGTCGACCACTTAGTTTCCTCGAACACATACGGTTTCGAGTGGCAACGCCACAGATTTCAGAGAAGAGGCGCTTCTCCTGGCACAGTATCGAACACTTAGTTTCAGAGAGAACAATTAGTTTAAAATGGAACTATGTTTCGCATTTGGAGTTTCCTCTCTCCCAAGGTGGACCACTTAGTTTCGTCAAACACATACGGTTTCCATTGGCATCGCCACAGATTTCAGAGAACAAGCGCTTCTCCTGGCACAGTATCGAACACTTAGTTTCAGAGAGAACAATTAGTTTAAAATGGAAATAAGTTTCGCATCTGGAGTTTCCTCTCTCACAAGGTTGACCACCTAGTTTCGTCGAACATATACGGTTTCCACTGGCATCGCCACAGATTTCAGAGAACAGGCGCTTCTCCTGGCACAGTAACGAACACTTAGTTTCAGAGAGAACAATAAGTTTAAAATTGAAATAAGTTTCGCATCTGGAGTTTCGTCTCTCACAAGGTCGACCACCTAGTTTCGTCGAACATATACGGTTTCGAGTGGCATCGCCACAGATTACAGAGAACAGGCGTTTCTCCTGGCACAGTATCGAACACTTAGTTTCAGCTAGAACGATTAGTTTAAAATGGAACTAAGTTTCGCATCTGGAGTTTCCTCTCCCACAAGGTCGACCACTTAGTTTCCTCGAACACATACAGTTTCGAGTAGCATCGCCACAGATTTCAGCGAAGAGGCGCTTCTCCTGGCACAGTATCGAACATTTAGTTTCAGATAGAACAATTAGTTTAAAATGGCACTAAGTTTCGCGTCTGGAGTTTCTTTTCTCACAAGGTCGGCCACTCAGTTTCGTCGAACACATACCGTTTCGAGCGGCATCGCCTCAGATTTCAGAGAACAGCCGCTTCTCCTGGCACGGTATCGAACACTTAGTGTCAGATAGAAAAATTAGTTTAAAATGGAACTCAGTTTCGCATCTGGAGTTTCCTCTCTCAGAAGGTCGACCACTTAGTTTCGTCGAACACATACGGTTTCGAGTGGCATCGCCACAGATATCAGAGAACAGGCGCTTCTCCTGGCACGGTATCGAACCCTTAGTTTCAGATAGAACAATTAGTTCAAAATGGAACTAGTTTCGCATCTGTAGTTTCCTCTCTCACAAGGTCGGCCACTTAGTTTCGTCGAACACATACGGTTTCGAGTGGCATCGCCACAGATTTCAGAGAACAGCAGCTTCTCCTGGCACAGTATCGAACACTTAATTTCAGATGGAACAATTAGTTTAAAATGGAACTAAGTTTCGGATCTGGAGATTCCTCTCCCACAAGGTCGACCACTTAGTTACAGTCGAACACATACGGTTTCGAGTGGCATCGCCACAGATTTCAGAGAACAGGCGCCTCTCCTGGCATGGTAACGAACACTTAGTTTCAGATAGAACAATTAGTTTAAAATGGAACTAACTTTCGCATCTGGAGTTTCCTCTCACAGAAGGTCGACCACTTAGTTTCGTCGAACACATACGGTTTCGAGTAGCATCGCCACCGATTTCAGAGAACAGGCCCTTCTCCTGGCACAGTATCGAACACTTAGTATCAGATAGAACAATTACTTTAAAATGGAACTAAGTTTCGCATCTGGAGTTTCCCCTCTCACAAGGTCGACCACTTAGTTTCGTCGAACACATACGGTTTCGAGTGGCACCGCCACAGATTTCAGAGAACAGGCGCTTCTCCTGGCACAGTATCGAACACTTGGTTTCAGATAGAGCAATTAGTTTAAAGTGGAACTAAGTTTCGCATCTGGAGATTCTCCTCTCACAAGGTCGACCACTTAGTTTCGTCGAACACATACGGTTTCGAGTGGCATCGCCACAGATTTCAGAGAACAGGCGCTTCTCCTGGCACAGTATCGAACACTTAGTTTCAGATAGAACAATTAGTTTAAAATGGAACTAAGTTTCGCATCTGGAGCTTCCTCTCTCACAAGGTCGGCCACTTAGTTTCGTCGAACACATACGGTTTCGAGTGGCATCGCCACAGATTTCAGAGAACAGGCGCTTCTCCTGGCACAGTATCGAACACTTAGTATCAGATAGAACAATTAGTTTAAAATGGATCTATGTTTCGCATCTGGAGTGTCCTCTCTCACAAGGTCGACCATTTAGATTCGTCGAACACATACGGTTTCGAGTAGCATCGCCACAGATTTCAGAGAACAGGCGCTTCTCCTGGCACAGTATCGAACACTTAGTTTGAGAGAGAACAATTAGTTTAAAATGGAACTATGTTTCTCATTTGGAGCTTCCTCTCTCACAAGGTGGACCACTGAGTTTCGTCGAACACATACGGTTTCGAGTAGCATCGCCACTGATTTCAGAGAACAGGCGCTTCTCCTGGCACAGTATCGAACACTTAGTTCCAGATAGATCAATTAGTTTAAAATGGAACAATGTTTTGCATCTGGAGTTTCCTATCGCACAAGGTCGACGACTTAATTTCGTCGAACACATACGGTTTCGAGTGGCATCGCCAGAGATTTCAGAGAACAGGCGCTTCTCCTGGAACAGTATCGAACACATAGTTTCAGATAGAACAATTAGTTTAAAATGGAACTAAGTTTCGCTTCTGGAGTTTCCTCTCTCAGAAGGTCGACCACTTAGTTTCGTCGAACACATAAGGTTTCGAGTAGCACCGCGACAGATTTCAGAGAACAGGCGCTTCTTCTGGCACAGTATCGAACACTTAGTTTCAGATAGAACAATTAGTTTAAACGGAACTAATTCTCGCAACTGGAGTTTCCTCCCTCGCAAGGTCGACCATTTAGGTTCGTCGAACACATACGGTTTCGAGTGGCATTGCCACAGATTTCAGAGAACAGGCGCTTCTCCTGGCACAGTGTCGAACACATAGTTTCAGATAGAACAATTAGGTTAAAATGGAACTAAGTTTCGCATCTGGAGTTTCCTCTCTTACAAGGTCGACCACTTAGTTTCGTGGAACACATACGGTTTCGAGTGGCATCGCCACAGATTTCAGAGAACAGGCGATTCTCTGGCACAGTATCGAACACTTAGTTTCAGAGAGAACAATTAGTTTAAAATTGAAATAAGTTTCGCATCTGGAGTTTCGTCTCTCACAAGGTCGACCACCTAGTTTCGTCGAACATATACGGTTTCGAGTGGCATCGCCACAGATTACAGAGAACAGGCGTTTCTCCTGGCACAGTATCGAACACTTAGTTTCAGCTAGAACGATTAGTTTAAAATGGAACTAAGTTTCGCATCTGGAGTTTCCTCTCCCACAAGGTCGACCACTTAGTTTCCTCGAACACATACAGTTTCGAGTAGCATCGCCACAGATTTCAGCGAAGAGGCGCTTCTCCTGGCACAGTATCGAACATTTAGTTTCAGATAGAACAATTAGTTTAAAATGGCACTAAGTTTCGCGTCTGGAGTTTCTTTTCTCACAAGGTCGGCCACTCAGTTTCGTCGAACACATACCGTTTCGAGCGGCATCGCCACAGATTTCAGAGAACAGCCGCTTCTCCTGGCACGGTATCGAACACTTAGTGTCAGATAGAAAAATTAGTTTAAAATGGAACTCAGTTTCGCATCTGGAGTTTCCTCTCTCAGAAGGTCGACCACTTAGTTTCGTCGAACACATACGGTTTCGAGTGGCATCGCCACAGATATCAGAGAACAGGCGCTTCTCCTGGCACGGTATCGAACCCTTAGTTTCAGATAGAACAATTAATTCAAAATGGAACTAGTTTCGCATCTGTAGTTTCCTCTCTCACAAGGTCGGCCACTTAGTTTCGTCGAACACATACGGTTTCGAGTGGCATCGCCACAGATTTCAGAGAACAGCAGCTTCTCCTGGCACAGTATCGAACACTTAATTTCAGATGGAACAATTAGTTTAAAATGGAACTAAGTTTCGGATCTGGAGATTCCTCTCCCACAAGGTCGACCACTTAGTTACAGTCGAACACATACGGTTTCGAGTGGCATCGCCACAGATTTCAGAGAACAGGCGCCTCTCCTGGCATGGTAACGAACACTTAGTTTCAGATAGAACAATTAGTTTAAAATGGAACTAACTTTCGCATCTGGAGTTTCCTCTCACAGAAGGTCGACCACTTAGTTTCGTCGAACACATACGGTTTCGAGTAGCATCGCCACCGATTTCAGAGAAAAGGCCCTTCTCCTGGCACAGTATCGAACACTTAGTATCAGATAGAACAATTACTTTAAAATGGAACTAAGTTTCGCATCTGGAGTTTCCCCTCTCACAAGGTCGACCACTTAGTTTCGTCGAACACATACGGTTTCGAGCGGCACCGCCACAGATTTCAGAGAACAGGCGCTTCTCCTGGCACAGTATCGAACACTTGGTTTCAGATAGAGCAATTAGTTTAAAGTGGAACTAAGTTTCGCATCTGGAGATTCTCCTCTCACAAGGTCGACCACTTAGTTTCGTCGAACACATACGGTTTCGAGTGGCATCGCCACAGATTTCAGAGAACAGGCGCTTCTCCTGGCACAGTATCGAACACTTAGTTTCAGAGAGAACAATTAGTTTAAAATGGAACTAAGTTTCGCATCTGGAGCTTCCTCTCTCACAAGGTCGGCCACTTAGTTTCGTCGAACACATACGGTTTCGAGTGGCATCGCCACAGATTTCAGAGAACAGGCGCTTCTCCTGGCACAGTATCGAACACTAAGTATCAGATAGAACAATTAGTTTAAAATGGATCTATGTTTCGCATCTGGAGTGTCCTCTCTCACAAGGTCGACCATTTAGATTCGTCGAACACATACGGTTTCGAGTAGCATCGCCACAGATTTCAGAGAACAGGCGCTTCTCCTGGCACAGTATCGAACACTTAGTTTGAGAGAGAACAATTAGTTTAAAATGGAACTATGTTTCGCATTTGGAGCTTCCTCTCTCACAAGGTGGACCACTGAGTTTCGTCGAACACATACGGTTTCGAGTAGCATCGCCACTGATTTCAGAGAACAGGCGCTTCTCCTGGCACAGTATCGAACACTTAGTTCCAGATAGATCAATTAGTTTAAAATGGAACAATGTTTTGCATCTGGAGTTTCCTATCGCACAAGGTCGACGACTTAATTTCGTCGAACACATACGGTTTCGAGTGGCATCGCCAGAGATTTCAGAGAACAGGCGCTTCTCCTGGAACAGTATCGAACACATAGTTTCAGATAGAACAATTAGTTTAAAATGGAACTAAGTTTCGCTTCTGGAGTTTCCTCTCTCAGAAGGTCGACCACTTAGTTTCGTCGAACACATAAGGTTTCGAGTAGCACCGCGACAGATTTCAGAGAACAGGCGCTTCTTCTGGCACAGTATCGAACACTTAGTTTCAGATAGAACAATTAGTTTAAACGGAACTAATTCTCGCAACTGGAGTTTCCTCCCTCGCAAGGTCGACCATTTAGGTTCGTCGAACACATACGGTTTCGAGTGGCATTGCCACAGATTTCAGAGAACAGGCGCTTCTCCTGGCACAGTGTCGAACACATAGTTTCAGATAGAACAATTAGGTTAAAATGGAACTAAGTTTCGCATCTGGAGTTTCCTCTCTTACAAGGTCGACCACTTAGTTTCGTGGAACACATACGGTTTCGAGTGGCATCGCCACAGATTTCAGAGAACAGGCGATTCTCTGGCACAGTATCGAACACTTAGTTTCAGATAGAACAATTATTTTAAAATGGAACTATGTTCCGCATCTTGTGAATCCTCCCTCACAAGGTCAATCACTTAGTTTCGTCGAACACATACGGTTTCGAGTGGCCTCGCCACAGATTTCAGAGAACAGGCGCTTCGCCTGTCACATTATCGAAAACTCAGGTTCAGATAGAACCATTAGTTTAAAATGGAACAATGTTTCGCATCTGGAGTTTCCTCCCTCACAAGGTCGACCACTTAGTTTCGTCGAACACATACGGTTTCGAGTGGCACCGCCACAGATTTCAGAGAAAAGGCGCTTCTCCTGGCACAGTATCGAACACTTAGTTTCAGATAGAATAATTAGTTTAAAATGGAACTAAGTCTCGCATCTGGAGTTTCCTCTCTCACAAGGTCGACCACTTAGTTTCCTCGAACACATACGGTTTCGAGTGGCATCGCCACAGATTTCAGAAAACAGCCGCTTCCCCTGGCACAGTATCGAACACTTAGTTGCAGATAGAACAATTAATTTGAAATGGAACTAAGTTTCGCATCTGAAGTTTCCTCTCTCAAAAGGTCGACCACTTAGTTTCGTCGAACACATACGGTTTCGAGTAGCAGCGCGACAGATTTCAGAGAACAGGCGCTTCTCCTGGCACAGTATCGAACACTTAGTTTCAGATAGAACAATTAGTTTAAACGGAACTATTTTTCGCAACTGGAGTTTCCTCTCTCGCAAGGTCGACCATTTAGGTTCGTCGAACACATACGGTTTCGAGTGGCATCGCCACAGATTTCAGAGAACAGGCGCTTTTCCTGGCACAGTGTCGAACACATAGTTTCAGATAGAACAATTAGGTTAAAATGGAACTAAGTTTCGCATCTGGAGTTTCCTCTCTTACAAGGTCGACCACTTAGTTTCGTGGAACACATACGGTTTCGAGTGTCATCGCCACAGATTTCAGAGAACAGGCGATTCTCTGGCACAGTATCGAACACTTAGTTTCAGATAGAACAATTATTTTAAAATGGAACTATGTTCCGCATCTTGTGAATCCTCCCTCACAAGGTCAATCACTTAGTTTCGTCGAACACATACGGTTTCGAGTGGCCTCGCCACAGATTTCAGAGAACAGGCGCTTCGCCTGTCACATTATCGAAAACTCAGGTTCAGATGGAACATTTAGTTTAAAATGGAACTATGTTTCGCTTCTGGAGTTTCCTCTCTCACAAGGTCGACCACTTAGTTTCGTTGAACACATACGGCTTCGAGTGTCATCGAAACAGATTTCAGAGAACAGTCGCTTCTCCTGGCACAGTATCGAGCACTTAGTTTCAGATAGAACAATTAGTTTAAAATGGAACAAAGTTTGGCATCTGGAGTTTCCTCTCTCACAAGGTCGACCATTTAGATTCGTCGAACACATACGGTTTCGAGTGGCATCGCCACAGATTTCTGAGACCAGGCGCTTCTTCTGGCACAGTATCGAACACATAGTTTCAGATAGAACAATTAGTTTAAAATGGAACTAAGTTTCGCATCTGGAGTTTCCTCTTTTACAAGGTCGGCCACTTAGTTTCGTCGAACACATACGGTTTCGATTGGCATCGCCACAGATTTCAGAGAACAGGCGCTTCTCCTGGCACAGTATCGAACACTTAGAATCAGAAGGAACAATTGCTTTAAAATGGAACTAAATTTCGAAATCTGGAGTTTCCTCTCTCAAAAGGTCGACCATTTAGTTCCGTCGAACACATACGGTTTCGAGTAGCATCGCCACAGATTTCAGAGAACACGCGCTTCTCCGGGCACAGTATCGAACTCTTTCAGATAGAACAATTAGTTTAAAATGGTACTAAGTTTCGCATTTGGAGTTTCTTCCCGCACAAGGCGACCACTTAGTCTCGTCGAACACATACGGTTTCGAGTGGCATTGCCACAGATTTCAGGGAGCAGGCGCTTCTCCTGGCACAGTATCGAACACATAGTTTCAGATAGAACAATTAGTCAAAATGGTACTATGTTTCGCATCTGGAGTTTCCACTCTCACAAGGTCGACCACTTAGTTTCGTTGAACACATACGGTTTCGAGTGGCAACGCCACAGATTTCAGAGAACAGGCGCTTCTCCTGGCAGAGTATCGAACACTTAGTTTCAGAGAGAACAATTAGTTTAAAATGGAACTAAGTTTCGCATCTGCAGTTTCCTCTCTCACAAGGCGGCCACTTAGTTTCGTGGAGCACATACGGTTTCGAGTGGCATCGCCACAGGTTTCACAGAACTGGCGCTTCTCCTGGCACAGTATCGAACACTTAGTATCAGATAGAACAATTAGTTTAAAATGGAACTAAGTTTCGCTTCCGGAGTTTCCTCTCTCAGAAGGTCGACCACTTAGTTTCGTCGAACACATTCGGTTTCGAATAGCAACTCCACAGGTTTCAGAGAACAGGCGCTTCTACAGGCACAGTATCGAACACTTAGTATCAGATAGATCAATTAGTTTAAAATGGAACAATGTTTCGCATCTGGAGTTTCCTCTCTCACAAGGTCGCCCACTTAGTTTCGTCGAACACATACGGTTTCGAGTAGCATCGCCACTGATTTCAGAGAACAGGCGCTTCTCCTGGCACAGTATCGAACAATTAGTTCCAGATAGATCGATTAGTTTAAAATGGAACAATGTTTCGCATCTGGAGTTTCCTCTCTCACAAGGTCGACCACTTAGTTTCGTCGAACACATACGGTTTCGAGTAGCATCGCCACAGATTTCAGAGAACTGGCGCGTCTACTGGCACAGTATCGAATACTTAGTTCCAGATAGATCAATTAGTTTAAAATGGAACAATGTTTCGCATCTGGAGTTTCCTCTCTCACAAGGTCGACCACTTAGTTTCGTCGAACACATACGGTTTCGAGTAGCATCGCCACAGATTTCAGAGAACAGGTGCTTCTCCAGGCACAGTATCGAACACTTAGTTTCAGATGGAACACTTAGTTTTAAATGGAACTAAGTTTCGCTTCTGGAGTTTCCTCTCTCACAAGGTCGACCATTTAGTTCCGTCGAACACATACGGTTTCGAGTAGCATCGCCACAGATTTCAGAGAACAGGCGCTTCTCCAGGCACAGTATCGAACTCTTTCAGATAGAACAATTAGTTTAAAATGGTACTAAGTTTCGCATTTGGAGTTTCTTCCCGCACAAGGCGACCACTTAGTCTCGTCGAACACATACGGTTTCGAGTGGCATTGCCACAGATTTCAGGGAACAGGCGCTTCTCCTGGCACAGTATCGAACACATAGTTTCAGATAGAACAATTAGTTAAAATGGTACTATGTTTCGCATCTGGAGTGTCCTCTATCACAAGGTCGACCACTTAGTTTCGTCGAACACATACGGTTTCGAGTGGGATCGCCACAGATTTCAGAGAACAGTCGCTTCTCCTGGCAGAGTATCGAACACTCAGTTTCAGATAGAACAATTAGTTTAAAATGGAACCAAATTTCGCATCTGGAGTTTCCTCTCTCACAAGGTCGACCACTTACTTTCGTCGAACACATACGGTTTCGAGTAGCATCGCCACAGATTTCAGAGAACAGGCGCTTCTCCTGGCACAGTATCGAACACTTAGTATCAGATAGAACAATTAGTTTAAAATGGAACTAAGCTCTGCATCTGGTGTTTCCTCTCTCACCATGTCGACCACTTAGATTCGTCGAACACATACGGTTTCTAGTGGCATTGCCACACATTTCAGAGAACAGGCGCTTCTCCTGGCACAGTGTCGAACACATTGTTTCAGATAGAACAATTAGTTTAAAATTGAACTATGTTTCGCATCTGGAGTTTCCTCTCTCACAAGGCGACCACTTAGTTTCGTAGAACACATACGGTTTCCAGTGGCATCGCCACAGATTTCAGAGAACAGACGCTTCTACTGGCACAGTATCGAACACATAGTTTCAGATAGAACCATTAGTCTAAAATGGACCTAAGTTTCCCTGCTGGAGTTTCCTCTCTCACAAGGTCGACCACTTAGTTTCGTCGAACACATACGGTTTCGAGTGGCATCGCCACAGATTTCAGAGAACAGGCGCTTCTCCTGGCACAGTATCGAACACTTAGTATCAGATAGAACAATTAGTTTAAAATGGATCTATGTTTCGCATCTGGAGTGTCCTCTCTCACAAGGTCGACCATTTAGATTCGTCGAACACATACGGTTTCGAGTAGCATCGCCACAGATTTCAGAGAACAGGCGCTTCTCCTGGCACAGTATCGAACACTTAGTTTGAGATAGAACAATTAGTTTAAAATGGCAATAAGTTTCGCATCTGGAGTGTCCTCTCTCACAAGGTCGACCACTTAGTTTCCTCGAACACATACAGTTTCGAGTAGCATCGCCACAGATTTCAGAGAACAGGCGCTTCTCCTGGCACATTATCGAACACTTAGTTTCAGATAGAACAATTAGTTTAGAATGGAACTAAGTTTCGCATCTGGAGTTTACTCTCCCACAAGGTCGACCACTTAGTTTCGTCGAACACATACGGTTTCGAGTGGCACCGCCACAGATTTCAGAGAACAGGCGCTTCACCTGGCACAGTATCGAACACTTGGTTTCAGATAGAGCAATTAGTTTAAAGTGGACCTAAGTTTCGCATCTGGAGCTTCCCCTCTCAAAAGGTCGACGACTTAGTTTCGTCGGTTTCGAGTGGCATCGCTACAGATTTCAGAGAACAGGCGCTTCTCCTGGCCCAGTATCGAACACATAGATTCAGATAGAACAATTAGTTTAAAATGGAACTAAGTTTCGCATTTGGATTTTCCCCTCTCACTACGTCCACCAGTTTATTTCGTCGAACACATACGGTTTCGAGTGGCCTCGCCACAGATTTCAGAGAACAGGCGCTTCACCTGGCACAGTATCGAACACTTAGTTTCAGATAGAACAATTAGTTTACAATGGACCTAAGTTTCGCATCCGGAGTTTCCTCTCTCAGAAGGTCGACCACTTAGTTTCGTCGAACACATACGGTATCGAGGAGCATCGCGACTGATTTCAGAGAACACGCGCTTCTCCTGGCACAGTATTGAACACTTAGTTTGAGATAGAACAATTAGTTTAAAATGGCAATAAATTTCGCATCTGGAGTTTCCTCTCTCACAAGGTCGACCACTTAGTTTCCTCGAACACATACAGTTTCGAGTAGCATCGCCACAGATTTCAGAGAACAGGCGCTTCTCCTGGCACATTATCGAACACTTAGTTACAGATAGAACAATTAGTTTAAAATGGAACTAAGTTTCGCATCTGGAGTTTACTCTCTCACAAGGTCGACCACTTAGTTTCGTCGAACACATACGGTTTCGAGTAGCATCGCCACAGATTTCAGAGAACAGGCGCTTCTCCTGGCACAGTATCGAACACTTGGTTTCAGATAGAGCAATTAGTTTAAAGTGGAACTAAGTTTCGCATCTGGAGTTTCTCCTCTCACAAGGTCGACCACTTAGTTTCGTCGACAACTTAGTTTCGACGAACACATACGGTTTCGAGTGGCATCGCCACAGATTTCAGAGAACAGGCGCTTCTCCTGGCACCGTATCGAACACTTAGTTTCAGAGAGAACAATTAGTTTAAAATGGAAATAAGTTTCGCATCTGGAGCTTCCTCTCTCACAAGGTGGACCACTTAGTTTCGTCGAACACATACGGTTTCGAGTAGCATCGCCACTGGTTTCAGAGAACAGGCGCTTCTCCTGGCACAGTATCGAACACTTAGTTTCAGAGAGAACAATTAGTTTAAAATGGAACTATGTTTCGCATTTGGAGTTTCCTCTCTCCCAAGGTGGACCACTTAGTTTCGTCAAATACATACGGTTTCCACTGGCATCGCCACAGATTTCAGAGAACAAGCGCTTCTCCTGGCACAGTATCGAACACTTAGTTTCAGAGAGAACAATTAGTTTAAAATGGAAATAAGTTTCGCATCTGGAGCTTCCTCTCTCACAAGGTCGACCACTTAGTTTCGTCGACAACTTAGTTTCGACGAACACATACGGTTTCGAGTGGCATCGCCACAGATTTCAGAGAACAGGCGCTTCTCCTGGCACCGTATCGAACACTTAGTTTCAGAGAGAACAATTAGTTTAAAATGGAAATAAGTTTCGCATCTGGAGCTTCCTCTCTCACAAGGTGGACCACTTAGTTTCGTCGAACACATACGGTTTCGAGTAGCATCGCCACTGATTTCAGAGAACAGGCGCTTCTCCTGGCACAGTATCGAACACTTAGTTTCAGAGAGAACAATTAGTTTAAAATGGAACTAAGTTTCGCATTTGGAGTTTCCTCTCTCCCAAGGTGGACCACTTAGTTTCGTCGAACACATACGGTTTCGAGTGGCATCGCCACAGATTTCAGAGAACAGGCGCTTCTCCTGGCACCGTATCGAACACTTAGTTTCAGAGAGAACAATTAGTTTAAAATGGAAATAAGTTTCGCATCTGGAGCTTCCTCTCTCACAAGGTGGACCACTTAGTTTCCTCGAACACATACGGTTTCGAGTAGCATCGCCACTGGTTTCAGAGAACAGGCGCTTCTCCTGGCACAGTATCGAAAACTTAGTTTCAGAGAGAACAATTAGTTTAAAATGGAACTATGTTTCGCATTTGGAGTTTCCTCTCTCCCAAGGTGGACCACTTAGTTTCGTCAAACACATACGGTTTCCACTGGCATCGCCACAGATTTCAGAGAACAGGCGCTTCTCCTGGCACAGTATCGAACACTTAGTTTCAGAGAGAACAATTAGTTTAAAATGGAACTAAGTTTCGCATCTGGAGCTTCCTCTCTCACAAGGTCGGCCACTTAGTTTCGTCGAACACATACGGTTTCGAGTGGCATCGCCACAGATTTCAGAGACCAGGCGCCTCTCCTGGCATGGTAACGAACACTTAGTTTCAGATAGAACAATTAGTTTAAAATGGAACTAACTTTCGCATCTGGAGTTTCCTCTCTCAGAAGGTCGACCACTTAGTTTCGTCGAACACATACGGTTTCGAGTGGCAACGCCACAGATTTCAGAGAACAGGCGCTTCTCCTGGCACAGTATCGAACACTTAGTTTCAGAGAGAACAATTAGTTTAAAATGGAACTATGTTTCGCATTTGGAGTTTCCTCTCTCCCAAGGTGGACTACTTAGTTTCGTCGAACATATACGGTTTCCACTGGCATCGCCACAGATTTCAGAGAACAGGCGCTTCTCCTGGCACAGTAACGAACACTTAGTTTCAGAGAGAACAATTAGTTTAAAATTGAAATAAGTTTCGCATCTGGAGTTTCGTCTCTCACAAGGTCGACCACCTAGTTTCGTCGAACATATACGGTTTCGAATGGCATCGCCACAGATTACAGAGAACAGGCGTTTCTCCTGGCACAGTATCGAACACTTAGTTTCAGCTAGAACGATTAGTTTAAAATGGAACTAAGTTTCGCATCTGGAGTTTCCTCTCCCACAAGGTCGACCACTTAGTTTCCTCGAACACATACAGTTTCGAGTAGCATCGCCACAGATTTCAGCGAAGAGGCGCTTCTCCTGGCACAGTATCGAACATTTAGTTTCAGATAGAACAATTAGTTTAAAATGGCACTAAGTTTCGCGTCTGGAGTTTCTTTTCTCACAAGGACGGCCACTCAGTTTCGTCGAACACATACCGTTTCGAGCGGCATCGCCACAGATTTCAGAGAACAGCCGCTTCTCCTGGCACGGTATCGAACACTTAGTGTCAGATAGAAAAATTAGTTTAAAATGGAACTCAGTTTCGCATCTCGAGTTTCCTCTCTCAGAAGGTCGACCACTTAGTTTCGTCGAACACATACGGTTTCGAGTGGCATCGCCACAGATATCAGAGAACAGGCGCTTCTCCTGGCACGGTATCGAACCCTTAGTTTCAGATAGAACAATTAGTTCAAAATGGAACTAGTTTCGCATCTGTAGTTTCCTCTCTCACAAGGTCGGCCACTTAGTTTCGTCGAACACATACGGTTTCGAGTGGCATCGCCACAGATTTCAGAGAGCAGCAGCTTCTCCTGGCACAGTATCGAACACTTAATTTCAGATGGAACAATTAGTTTAAAATGGAACTAAGTTTCGGATCCGGAGATTCCTCTCCCACAAGGTCGACCACTTAGTTACAGTCGAACACATACGGTTTCGAGTGGCATCGCCACAGATTTCAGAGAACAGGCGCCTCTCCTGGCACAGTATCGAACACTTAGTATCAGATAGAACAATTACTTTAAAATGGAACTAACTTTCGCATCTGGAGTTTCCTCTCACAGAAGGTCGACCACTTAGTTTCGTCGAACACATACGGTTTCGAGTAGCATCGCCACCGATTTCAGAGAACAGGCCCTTCTCCTGGCACAGTATCGAACACTTAGTATCAGATAGAACAATTACTTTAAAATGGAACTAAGTTTCGCATCTGGAGTTTCCCCTCTCACAAGGTCGACCACTTAGTTTCGTCGAACACATACGGTTTCGAGTGGCACCGCCACAGATTTCAGAGAACAGGCGCTTCTCCTGGCACAGTATCGAACACTTGGTTTCAGATAGAGCAATTAGTTTAAAGTGGAACTAAGTTTCGCATCTGGAGATTCTCCTCTCACAAGGTCGACCACTTAGTTTCGTCGAACACATACGGTTTCGAGTGGCATCGCCACAGATTTCAGAGAACAGGCGCTTCTCCTGGCACGGTATCGAACCCTTAGTTTCAGATAGAACAATTAGTTCAAAATGGAACTAGTTTCGCATCTGTAGTTTCCTCTCTCACAAGGTCGGCCACTTAGTTTCGTCGAACACATACGGTTTCGAGTGGCATCGCCACAGATTTCAGAGAACAGCAGCTTCTCCTGGCACAGTATCGAACACTTAATTTCAGATGGAACAATTAGTTTAAAATGGAACTAAGTTTCGGATCTGGAGATTCCTCTCCCACAAGGTCGACCACTTAGTTACAGTCGAACACATACGGTTTCGAGTGGCATCGCCACAGATTTCAGAGAACAGGCGCTTCTCCTGGCACCGTATCGACCACTTTGTTTCAGATAGAAAAATTAGTTTAAAATGGAACTCAGTTTCGCATCTGGAGTTTCCTCTCTCAGAAGGTCGACCACTTAGTTTCGTCGAACACATACGGTTTCGAGTGGCATCGCCACAGATTTCAGAGAACAGGCGCTTCTCCTGGCACCGTTTCGAACACTTAGTTTCAGAGAGAACAATTAGTTTAAAATGGAAATAAGTTTCGCATCTGGAGCTTCCTCTCTCACAAGGTGGACCACTTAGTTTCCTCGAACACATACGGTTTCGAGTAGCATCGCCACTGGTTTCAGAGAACAGGCGCTTCTCCTGGCACAGTATCGAACACTTAGTTTCAGAGAGAACAATTAGTTTAAAATGGAACTATGTTTCGCATTTGGAGTTTCCTCTCTCCCAAGGTGGACCACTTAGTTTCGTCAAACACATACGGTTTCCACTGGCATCGCCACAGATTTCAGAGAACAAGCGCTTCTCCTGGCACAGTATCGAACACTTAGTTTCAGAGAGAACAATTAGTTTAAAATGGAAATAAGTTTCGCATCTGGAGCTTCCTCTCTCACAAGGTCGACCACTTAGTTTCGTCGACAACTTAGTTTCGACGAACACATACGGTTTCGAGTGGCATCGCCACAGATTTCAGAGAACAGGCGCTTCTCCTGGCACCGTATCGAACACTTAGTTTCAGAGAGAACAATTAGTTTAAAATGGAAATAAGTTTCGCATCTGGAGCTTCCTCTCTCACAAGGTGGACCACTTAGTTTCGTCGAACACATACGGTTTCGAGTAGCATCGCCACTGATTTCAGAGAACAGGCGCTTCTCCTGGCACAGTATCGAACACTTAGTTTCAGAGAGAACAATTAGTTTAAAATGGAACTATGTTTCGCATTTGGAGTTTCCTCTCTCCCAAGGTGGACCACTTAGTTTCGTCAAACACATACGGTTTCCACTGGCATCGCCACAGATTTCAGAGAACAGGCGCTTCTCCTGGCACAGTATCGAACACTTAGTTTCAGAGAGAACAATTAGTTTAAAATGGAACTAAGTTTCGCATCTGGAGCTTCCTCTCTCACAAGGTCGGCCACTTAGTTTCGTCGAACACATACGGTTTCGAGTGGCATCGCCACAGATTTCAGAGAACAGGCGCCTCTCCTGGCATGGTAACGAACACTTAGTTTCAGATAGAACAATTAGTTTAAAATGGAACTAACTTTCGCATCTGGAGTTTCCTCTCTCAGAAGGTCGACCACTTAGTTTCGTCGAACACATACGGTTTCGAGTGGCAACGCCACAGATTTCAGAGAACAGGCGCTTCTCCTGGCACAGTATCGAACACTTAGTTTCAGAGAGAACAATTAGTTTAAAATGGAACTATGTTTCGCATTTGGAGTTTCCTCTCTCCCAAGGTGGACCACTTAGTTTCGTCAAACACATACGGTTTCCACTGGCATCGCCACAGATTTCAGAGAACAAGCGCTTCTCCTGGCACAGTATCGAACACTTAGTTTCAGAGAGAACAATTAGTTTAAAATGGAAATAAGTTTCGCATCTGGAGTTTCCTCTCTCACAAGGTTGACCACCTAGTTTCGTCGAAAATATACGGTTTCCACTGGCATCGCCACAGATTTCAGAGAACAGGCGCTTCTCCTGGCACAGTAACGAACACTTAGTTTCAGAGAGAACAATTAGTTTAAAATTGAAATAAGTTTCGCATCTGGAGTTTCGTCTCTCACAAGGTCGACCACCTAGTTTCGTCGAACATATACGGTTTCGAGTGGCATCGCCACAGATTACAGAGAACAGGCGTTTCTCCTGGCACAGTATCGAACACTTAGTTTCAGCTAGAACGATTAGTTTAAAATGGAACTAAGTTTCGCATCTGGAGTTTCCTCTCCCACAAGGTCGACCACTTAGTTTCCTCGAACACATACAGTTTCGAGTAGCATCGCCACATATTTCAGCGAAGAGGCGCTTCTCCTGGCACAGTATCGAACATTTAGTTTCAGATAGAACAATTAGTTTAAAATGGCACTAAGTTTCGCGTCTGGAGTTTCTTTTCTCACAAGGTCGGCCACTCAATTTCGTCGAACACATACCGTTTCGAGCGGCATCGCCACAGATTTCAGAGAACAGCCGCTTCTCCTGGCACGGTATCGAACACTTAGTGTCAGATAGAAAAATTAGTTTAAAATGGAACTCAGTTTCGCATCTCGAGTTTCCTCTCTCAGAAGGTCGACCACTTAGTTTCGTCGAACACATACGGTTTCGAGTGGCATCGCCACAGATTTCAGAGAACAGGCGCCTCTCCTGGCATGGTAACGAACACTTAGTTTCAGATAGAACAATTAGTTTAAAATGGAACTAACTTTCGCATCTGGAGTTTCCTCTCTCACAAGGTCGACCACTTAGTTTCGTCGAACACATACGGTTTCGAGTAGCATCGCCACAGATTTCAGAGAACTGGCGCGTCTACTGGCACAGTATCGAATACTTAGTTCCAGATAGATCAATTAGTTTAAAATGGAACAATGTTTCGCATCTGGAGTTTCCTCTCTCACAAGGTCGACCACTTAGTTTCGTCGAACACATACGGTTTCGAGTAGCATCGCCACAGATTTCAGAGAACAGGTGCTTCTCCAGGCACAGTATCGAACACTTAGTTTCAGATGGAACACTTAGTTTTAAATGGAACTAAGTTTCGCTTCTGGAGTTTCCTCTCTCACAAGGTCGACCATTTAGTTCCGTCGAACACATACGGTTTCGAGTAGCATCGCCACAGATTTCAGAGAACAGGCGCTTCTCCAGGCACAGTATCGAACTCTTTCAGATAGAACAATTAGTTTAAAATGGTACTAAGTTTCGCATTTGGAGTTTCTTCCCGCACAAGGCGACCACTTAGTCTCGTCGAACACATACGGTTTCGAGTGGCATTGCCACAGATTTCAGGGAACAGGCGCTTCTCCTGGCACAGTATCGAACACATAGTTTCAGATAGAACAATTAGTTAAAATGGTACTATGTTTCGCATCTGGAGTGTCCTCTATCACAAGGTCGACCACTTAGTTTCGTCGAACACATACGGTTTCGAGTGGGATCGCCACAGATTTCAGAGAACAGTCGCTTCTCCTGGCAGAGTATCGAACACTCAGTTTCAGATAGAACAATTAGTTTAAAATGGAACTAATTTTCGCATCTGGAGTTTCCTCTCTCACAAGGTCGACCACTTACTTTCGTCGAACACATACGGTTTCGAGTAGCATCGCCACAGATTTCAGAGAACAGGCGCTTCTCCTGGCACAGTATCGAACACTTAGTATCAGATAGAACAATTAGTTTAAAATGGAACTAAGCTCTGCATCTGGTGTTTCCTCTCTCACCATGTCGACCACTTAGATTCGTCGAACACATACGGTTTCTAGTGGCATTGCCACACATTTCAGAGAACAGGCGCTTCTCCTGGCACAGTGTCGAACACATTGTTTCAGATAGAACAATTAGTTTAAAATTGAACTATGTTTCGCATCTGGAGTTTCCTCTCTCACAAGGCGACCACTTAGTTTCGTAGAACACATACGGTTTCCAGTGGCATCGCCACAGATTTCAGAGAACAGACGCTTCTACTGGCACAGTATCGAACACATAGTTTCAGATAGAACCATTAGTTTAAAATGGAACTAAGTTTCCCTGCTGGAGTTTCCTCTCTCACAAGGTCGACCACTTAGTTTCGTCGAACACATACGGTTTCGAGTGACATCGCCACAGATTTCAGAGAACAGGCGCTTCTCCTGGCACAGTATCGAACACTTAGTATCAGATAGAACAATTAGTTTAAAATGGATCTATGTTTCGCATCTGGAGTGTCCTCTCTCACAAGGTCGACCATTTAGATTCGTCGAACACATACGGTTTCGAGTAGCATCGCCACAGATTTCAGAGAACAGGCGCTTCTCCTGGCACAGTATCGAACACTTAGTTTGAGATAGAACAATTAGTTTAAAATGGCAATAAGTTTCGCATCTGGAGTTTCCTCTCTCACAAGGTCGACCACTTAGTTTCCTCGAACACATACAGTTTCGAGTAGCATCGCCACAGATTTCAGAGAACAGGCGCTTCTCCTGGCACATTATCGAACACTTAGTTTCAGATAGAACAATTAGTTTAGAATGGAACTAAGTTTCGCATCTGGAGTTTACTCTCCCACAAGGTCGACCACTTAGTTTCGTCGAACACATACGGTTTCGAGTGGCACCGCCACAGATTTCAGAGAACAGGCGCTTCACCTGGCACAGTATCGAACACTTGGTTTCAGATAGAGCAATTAGTTTAAAGTGGACCTAAGTTTCGCATCTGGAGCTTCCCCTCTCAAAAGGTCGACGACTTAGTTTCGTCGGTTTCGAGTGGCATCGCTACAGATTTCAGAGAACAGGCGCTTCTCCTGGCCCAGTATCGAACACATAGATTCAGATAGAACAATTAGTTTAAAATGGAACTAAGTTTCGCATTTGGATTTTCCCCTCTCACTACGTCCACCAGTTTATTTCGTCGAACACATACGGTTTCGAGTGGCCTCGCCACAGATTTCAGAGAACAGGCGCTTCACCTGGCACAGTATCGAACACTTAGTTTCAGATAGAACAATTAGTTTACAATGGACCTAAGTTTCGCATCCGGAGTTTCCTCTCTCAGAAGGTCGACCACTTAGTTTCGTCGAACACATACGGTATCGAGGAGCATCGCGACTGATTTCAGAGAACACGCGCTTCTCCTGGCACAGTATTGAACACTTAGTTTGAGATAGAACAATTAGTTTAAAATGGCAATAAATTTCGCATCTGGAGTTTCCTCTCTCACAAGGTCGACCACTTAGTTTCCTCGAACACATACAGTTTCGAGTAGCATCGCCACAGATTTCAGAGAACAGGCGCTTCTCCTGGCACATTATCGAACACTTAGTTACAGATAGAACAATTAGTTTAAAATGGAACTAAGTTTCGCATCTGGAGTTTACTCTCTCACAAGGTCGACCACTTAGTTTCGTCGAACACATACGGTTTCGAGTAGCATCGCCACAGATTTCAGAGAACAGGCGCTTCTCCTGGCACAGTATCGAACACTTGGTTTCAGATAGAGCAATTAGTTTAAAGTGGAACTAAGTTTCGCATCTGGAGTTTCTCCTCTCACAAGGTCGACCACTTAGTTTCGTCGACAACTTAGTTTCGACGAACACATACGGTTTCGAGTGGCATCGCCACAGATTTCAGAGAACAGGCGCTTCTCCTGGCACAGTATCGAACACTTAGTTTCAGAGAGAACAATTAGTTTAAAATGGAAATAAGTTTCGCATCTGGAGCTTCCTCTCTCACAAGGTGGACCACTTAGTTTCGTCGAACACATACGGTTTCGAGTAGCATCGCCACTGGTTTCAGAGAACAGGCGCTTCTCCTGGCACAGTATCGAACACTTAGTTTCAGAGAGAACAATTAGTTTAAAATGGAACTATGTTTCGCATTTGGAGTTTCCTCTCTCCCAAGGTGGACCACTTAGTTTCGTCAAATACATACGGTTTCCACTGGCATCGCCACAGATTTCAGAGAACAAGCGCTTCTCCTGGCACAGTATCGAACACTTAGTTTCAGAGAGAACAATTAGTTTAAAATGGAAATAAGTTTCGCATCTGGAGCTTCCTCTCTCACAAGGTCGACCACTTAGTTTCGTCGACAACTTAGTTTCGACGAACACATACGGTTTCGAGTGGCATCGCCACAGATTTCAGAGAACAGGCGCTTCTCCTGGCACCGTATCGAACACTTAGTTTCAGAGAGAACAATTAGTTTAAAATGGAAATAAGTTTCGCATCTGGAGCTTCCTCTCTCACAAGGTGGACCACTTAGTTTCGTCGAACACATACGGTTTCGAGTAGCATCGCCACTGATTTCAGAGAACAGGCGCTTCTCCTGGCACAGTATCGAACACTTAGTTTCAGAGAGAACAATTAGTTTAAAATGGAACTATGTTTCGCATTTGGAGTTTCCTCTCTCCCAAGGTGGACCACTTAGTTTCGTCGAACACATACGGTTTCGAGTGGCATCGCCACAGATTTCAGAGAACAGGCGCTTCTCCTGGCACAGTATCGAACACTTAGTTTCAGAGAGAACAATTAGTTTAAAATGGAAATAAGTTTCGCATCTGGAGCTTCCTCTCTCACAAGGTGGACCACTTAGTTTCCTCGAACACATACGGTTTCGAGTAGCATCGCCACTGGTTTCAGAGAACAGGCGCTTCTCCTGGCACAGTATCGAAAACTTAGTTTCAGAGAGAACAATTAGTTTAAAATGGAACTATGTTTCGCATTTGGAGTTTCCTCTCTCCCAAGGTGGACCACTTAGTTTCGTCAAACACATACGGTTTCCAGTGGCATCGCCACAGATTTCAGAGAACAGGCGCTTCTCCTGGCACAGTATCGAACACTTAGTTTCAGAGAGAACAATTAGTTTAAAATGGAACTAAGTTTCGCATCTGGAGCTTCCTCTCTCACAAGGTCGGCCACTTAGTTTCGTCGAACACATACGGTTTCGAGTGGCATCGCCACAGATTTCAGAGACCAGGCGCCTCTCCTGGCATGGTAACGAACACTTAGTTTCAGATAGAACAATTAGTTTAAAATGGAACTAACTTTCGCATCTGGAGTTTCCTCTCTCAGAAGGTCGACCACTTAGTTTCGTCGAACACATACGGTTTCGAGTGGCAACGCCACAGATTTCAGAGAACAGGCGCTTCTCCTGGCACAGTATCGAACACTTAGTTTCAGAGAGAACAATTAGTTTAAAATGGAACTATGTTTCGCATTTGGAGTTTCCTCTCTCCCAAGGTGGACTACTTAGTTTCGTCGAACATATACGGTTTCCACTGGCATCGCCACAGATTTCAGAGAACAGGCGCTTCTCCTGGCACAGTAACGAACACTTAGTTTCAGAGAGAACAATTAGTTTAAAATTGAAATAAGTTTCGCATCTGGAGTTTCGTCTCTCACAAGGTCGACCACCTAGTTTCGTCGAACATATACGGTTTCGAATGGCATCGCCACAGATTACAGAGAACAGGCGTTTCTCCTGGCACAGTATCGAACACTTAGTTTCAGCTAGAACGATTAGTTTAAAATGGAACTAAGTTTCGCATCTGGAGTTTCCTCTCCCACAAGGTCGACCACTTAGTTTCCTCGAACACATACAGTTTCGAGTAGCATCGCCACAGATTTCAGCGAAGAGGCGCTTCTCCTGGCACAGTATCGAACACTTAGTTTCAGATAGAACAATTAGTTTAAAATGGCACTAAGTTTCGCGTCTGGAGTTTCTTTTCTCACAAGGACGGCCACTCAGTTTCGTCGAACACATACCGTTTCGAGCGGCATCGCCACAGATTTCAGAGAACAGCCGCTTCTCCTGGCACGGTATCGAACACTTAGTGTCAGATAGAAAAATTAGTTTAAAATGGAACTCAGTTTCGCATCTCGAGTTTCCTCTCTCAGAAGGTCGACCACTTAGTTTCGTCGAACACATACGGTTTCGAGTGGCATCGCCACAGATATCAGAGAACAGGCGCTTCTCCTGGCACGGTATCGAACCCTTAGTTTCAGATAGAACAATTAGTTCAAAATGGAACTAGTTTCGCATCTGTAGTTTCCTCTCTCACAAGGTCGGCCACTTAGTTTCGTCGAACACATACGGTTTCGAGTGGCATCGCCACAGATTTCAGAGAGCAGCAGCTTCTCCTGGCACAGTATCGAACACTTAATTTCAGATGGAACAATTAGTTTAAAATGGAACTAAGTTTCGGATCCGGAGATTCCTCTCCCACAAGGTCGACCACTTAGTTACAGTCGAACACATACGGTTTCGAGTGGCATCGCCACAGATTTCAGAGAACAGGCGCCTCTCCTGGCACAGTATCGAACACTTAGTATCAGATAGAACAATTACTTTAAAATGGAACTAACTTTCGCATCTGGAGTTTCCTCTCACAGAAGGTCGACCACTTAGTTTCGTCGAACACATACGGTTTCGAGTAGCATCGCCACCGATTTCAGAGAACAGGCCCTTCTCCTGGCACAGTATCGAACACTTAGTATCAGATAGAACAATTACTTTAAAATGGAACTAAGTTTCGCATCTGGAGTTTCCCCTCTCACAAGGTCGACCACTTAGTTTCGTCGAACACATACGGTTTCGAGTGGCACCGCCACAGATTTCAGAGAACAGGCGCTTCTCCTGGCACAGTATCGAACACTTGGTTTCAGATAGAGCAATTAGTTTAAAGTGGAACTAAGTTTCGCATCTGGAGATTCTCCTCTCACAAGGTCGACCACTTAGTTTCGTCGAACACATACGGTTTCGAGTGGCATCGCCACAGATTTCAGAGAACAGGCGCTTCTCCTGGCACGGTATCGAACCCTTAGTTTCAGATAGAACAATTAGTTCAAAATGGAACTAGTTTCGCATCTGTAGTTTCCTCTCTCACAAGGTCGGCCACTTAGTTTCGTCGAACACATACGGTTTCGAGTGGCATCGCCACAGATTTCAGAGAACAGCAGCTTCTCCTGGCACAGTATCGAACACTTAATTTCAGATGGAACAATTAGTTTAAAATGGAACTAAGTTTCGGATCTGGAGATTCCTCTCCCACAAGGTCGACCACTTAGTTACAGTCGAACACATACGGTTTCGAGTGGCATCGCCACAGATTTCAGAGAACAGGCGCTTCTCCTGGCACCGTATCGACCACTTTGTTTCAGATAGAAAAATTAGTTTAAAATGGAACTCAGTTTCGCATCTGGAGTTTCCTCTCTCAGAAGGTCGACCACTTAGTTTCGTCGAACACATACGGTTTCGAGTGGCATCGCCACAGATTTCAGAGAACAGGCGCTTCTCCTGGCACCGTTTCGAACACTTAGTTTCAGAGAGAACAATTAGTTTAAAATGGAAATAAGTTTCGCATCTGGAGCTTCCTCTCTCACAAGGTGGACCACTTAGTTTCCTCGAACACATACGGTTTCGAGTAGCATCGCCACTGGTTTCAGAGAACAGGCGCTTCTCCTGGCACAGTATCGAACACTTAGTTTCAGAGAGAACAATTAGTTTAAAATGGAACTATGTTTCGCATTTGGAGTTTCCTCTCTCCCAAGGTGGACCACTTAGTTTCGTCAAACACATACGGTTTCCACTGGCATCGCCACAGATTTCAGAGAACAGGCGCTTCTCCTGGCACAGTATCGAACACTTAGTTTCAGAGAGAACAATTAGTTTAAAATGGAAATAAGTTTCGCATCTGGAGCTTCCTCTCTCACAAGGTCGACCACTTAGTTTCGTCGACAACTTAGTTTCGACGAACACATACGGTTTCGAGTGGCATCGCCACAGATTTCAGAGAACAGGCGCTTCTCCTGGCACCGTATCGAACACTTAGTTTCAGAGAGAACAATTAGTTTAAAATGGAAATAAGTTTCGCATCTGGAGCTTCCTCTCTCACAAGGTGGACCACTTAGTTTCGTCGAACACATACGGTTTCGAGTAGCATCGCCACTGATTTCAGAGAACAGGCGCTTCTCCTGGCACAGTATCGAACACTTAGTTTCAGAGAGAACAATTAGTTTAAAATGGAACTATGTTTCGCATTTGGAGTTTCCTCTCTCCCAAGGTGGACCACTTAGTTTCGTCAAACACATACGGTTTCCACTGGCATCGCCACAGATTTCAGAGAACAGGCGCTTCTCCTGGCACAGTATCGAACACTTAGTTTCAGAGAGAACAATTAGTTTAAAATGGAACTAAGTTTCGCATCTGGAGCTTCCTCTCTCACAAGGTCGGCCACTTAGTTTCGTCGAACACATACGGTTTCGAGTGGCATCGCCACAGATTTCAGAGAACAGGCGCCTCTCCTGGCATGGTAACGAACACTTAGTTTCAGATAGAACAATTAGTTTAAAATGGAACTAACTTTCGCATCTGGAGTTTCCTCTCTCAGAAGGTCGACCACTTAGTTTCGTCGAACACATACGGTTTCGAGTGGCAACGCCACAGATTTCAGAGAACAGGCGCTTCTCCTGGCACAGTATCGAACACTTAGTTTCAGAGAGAACAATTAGTTTAAAATGGAACTATGTTTCGCATTTGGAGTTTCCTCTCTCCCAAGGTGGACCACTTAGTTTCGTCAAACACATACGGTTTCCACTGGCATCGCCACAGATTTCAGAGAACAAGCGCTTCTCCTGGCACAGTATCGAACACTTAGTTTCAGAGAGAACAATTAGTTTAAAATGGAAATAAGTTTCGCATCTGGAGTTTCCTCTCTCACAAGGTTGACCACCTAGTTTCGTCGAAAATATACGGTTTCCACTGGCATCGCCACAGATTTCAGAGAACAGGCGCTTCTCCTGGCACAGTAACGAACACTTAGTTTCAGAGAGAACAATTAGTTTAAAATTGAAATAAGTTTCGCATCTGGAGTTTCGTCTCTCACAAGGTCGACCACCTAGTTTCGTCGAACATATACGGTTTCGAGTGGCATCGCCACAGATTACAGAGAACAGGCGTTTCTCCTGGCACAGTATCGAACACTTAGTTTCAGCTAGAACGATTAGTTTAAAATGGAACTAAGTTTCGCATCTGGAGTTTCCTCTCCCACAAGGTCGACCACTTAGTTTCCTCGAACACATACAGTTTCGAGTAGCATCGCCACATATTTCAGCGAAGAGGCGCTTCTCCTGGCACAGTATCGAACATTTAGTTTCAGATAGAACAATTAGTTTAAAATGGCACTAAGTTTCGCGTCTGGAGTTTCTTTTCTCACAAGGTCGGCCACTCAATTTCGTCGAACACATACCGTTTCGAGCGGCATCGCCACAGATTTCAGAGAACAGCCGCTTCTCCTGGCACGGTATCGAACACTTAGTGTCAGATAGAAAAATTAGTTTAAAATGGAACTCAGTTTCGCATCTGGAGTTTCCTCTCTCAGAAGGTCGACCACTTAGTTTCGTCGAACACATACGGTTTCGAGTGGCATCGCCACAGATATCAGAGAACAGGCGCTTCTCCTGGCACGGTATCGAACCCTTAGTTTCAGATAGAACAATTAGTTCAAAATGGAACTAGTTTCGCATCTGTAGTTTCCTCTCTCACAAGGTCGGCCACTTAGTTTCGTCGAACACATACGGTTTCGAGTGGCATCGCCACAGATTTCAGAGAACAGCCGCTTCTCCTGGCACGGTATCGAACACTTAGTGTCAGATAGAAAAATTAGTTTAAAATGGAACTCAGTTCGCATCTGGAGTTTCCTCTCTCAGAAGGTCGACCACTTAGTTTCGTCGAACACATACGGTTTCGAGTGGCATCGCCACAGATATCAGAGAACAGGCGCTTCTCCTGGCACGGTATCGAACCCTTAGTTTCAGATAGAACAATTAGTTCAAAATGGAACTAGTTTCGCATCTGTAGTTTCCTCTCTCACAAGGTCGGCCACTTAGTTTCGTCGAACACATACGGTTTCGAGTGGCATCGCCACAGATTTCAGAGAACAGCAGCTTCTCCTGGCACAGTATCGAACACTTAATTTCAGATGGAACAATTAGTTTAAAATGGAACTAAGTTTCGGATCTGGAGATTCCTCTCCCACAAGGTCGACCACTTAGTTACAGTCGAACACATACGGTTTCGAGTGGCATCGCCACAGATTTCAGAGAACAGGCGCCTCTCCTGGCATGGTAACGAACACTTAGTTTCAGATAGAACAATTAGTTTAAAATGGAACTAACTTTCGCATCTGGAGTTTCCTCTCACAGAAGGTCGACCACTTAGTTTCGTCGAACACATACGGTTTCGAGTAGCATCGCCACCGATTACAGAGAACAGGCCCTTCTCCTGGCACAGTATCGAACACTTAGTATCAGATAGAACAATTACTTTAAAATGGAACTAAGTTTCGCATCTGGAGTTTCCCCTCTCACAAGGTCGACCACTTAGTTTCGTCGAACACATACGGTTTCGAGTGGCACCGCCACAGATTTCAGAGAACAGGCGCTTCTCCTGGCACAGTATCGAACACTTGGTTTCAGATAGAGCAATTAGTTTAAAGTGGAACTAAGTTTCGCATCTGGAGATTCTCCTCTCACAAGGTCGACCACTTAGTTTCGTCGACAACTTAGTTTCGTCGAACACATACGGTTTCGAGTGGCATCGCCACAGATTTCAGAGAACAGGCGCTTCTCCTGGCACGGTATCGAACCCTTAGTTTCAGATAGAACAATTAGTTCAAAATGGAACTAGTTTCGCATCTGTAGTTTCCTCTCTCACAAGGTCGGCCACTTAGTTTCGTCGAACACATACGGTTTCGAGTGGCATCGCCACAGATTTCAGAGACCAGCAGCTTCTCCTGGCACAGTATCGAACACTTAATTTCAGATGGAACAATTAGTTTAAAATGGAACTAAGTTTCGGATCTGGAGATTCCTCTCCCACAAGGTCGACCACTTAGTTACAGTCGAACACATACGGTTTCGAGTGGCATCGCCACAGATTTCAGAGAACAGGCGCTTCTCCTGGCACCGTATCGACCACTTTGTTTCAGATAGAAAAATTAGTTTAAAATGGAACTCAGTTTCGCATCTGGAGTTTCCTCTCTCAGAAGGTCGACCACTTAGTTTCGTCGAACACATACGGTTTCGAGTGGCATCGCCACAGATTTCAGAGAACAACAGCTTCTCCTGGCACAGTATCGAACACTTAGTTTCTGCTAGAATATTTAGTTTTAGATGAAAATATGTTTCGCATCTGGAGTTTCCTCTTTCACAAGGCGACCACTTAGTTTCGTCGAACACATACGGTTTCGAGTGGCATCGCCACAGATTTCAGAGAACAGGCGCTTCTCCTGGCACCGTATCGAACACTTAGTTTCAGAGAGAACAATTAGTTTAAAATGGAACTCAGTTTCGCATCTGGAGCTTCCTCTCTCACAAGGTGGACCACTTAGTTTCGTCGAACACATACGGTTTCGAGTAGCATCGCCACTGATTTCAGAGAACAGGCGCTTCTCCTGGCACAGTATCGAACACTTAGTTTCAGAGAGAACAATTAGTTTAAAATGGAACTATGTTTCGCATTTGGAGTTTCCTCTCTCCCAAGGTGGACCACTTAGTTTCGTCAAACACATACGGTTTCCACTGGCATCGCCACAGATTACAGAGAACAGGCGTTTCTCCTGGCACAGTATCGAACACTTAGTTTCAGAGAGAACAATTAGTTTAAAATGGAACTATGTTTCGCATTTGGAGTTTCCTCTCTCCCAAGGTGGACCACTTAGTTTCGTCAAACACATACGGTTTCCACTGGCATCGCCACAGATTTCAGAGAACAAGCGCTTCTCCTGGCACAGTATCGAACACTTAGTTTCAGAGAGAACAATTAGTTTAAAATGGAAATAAGTTTCGCATCTGGAGTTTCCTCTCTCACAAGGTTGACCACCTAGTTTCGTCGAACATATACGGTTTCCACTGGCATCGCCACAGATTTCAGAGAACAGGCGCTTCTCCTGGCACAGTAACGAACACTTAGTTTCAGAGAGAACAATTAGTTTAAAATTGAAATAAGTTTCGCATCTGGAGTTTCGTCTCTCACAAGGTCGACCACTTAGTTTCGTCGAACATATACGGTTTCGAGTGGCATCGCCACAGATTACAGAGAACAGGCGTTTCTCCTGGCACAGTATCGAACACTTAGTTTCAGCTAGAACGATTAGTTTAAAATGGAACTAAGTTTCGCATCTGGAGTTTCCTCTCCCACAAGGTCGACCACTTAGTTTCGTCGACAACTTAGTTTCGTCGAACACATACGGTTTCGAGTGGCATCGCCACAGATTTCAGAGAACAGGCGCTTCTCCTGGCACGGTATCGAACCCTTAGTTTCAGATAGAACAATTAGTTCAAAATGGAACTAGTTTCGCATCTGTAGTTTCCTCTCTCACAAGGTCGGCCACTTAGTTTCGTCGAACACATACGGTTTCGAGTGGCATCGCCACAGATTTCAGAGAACAGCAGCTTCTCCTGGCACAGTATCGAACACTTAATTTCAGATGGAACAATTAGTTTAAAATGGAACTAAGTTTCGGATCTGGAGATTCCTCTCCCACAAGGTCGACCACTTAGTTACAGTCGAACACATACGGTTTCGAGTGGCATCGCCACAGATTTCAGAGAACAGGCGCTTCTCCTGGCACCGTATCGACCACTTTGTTTCAGATAGAAAAATTAGTTTAAAATGGAAATAAGTTTCGCATCTGGAGCTTCCTCTCTCACAAGGTGGACCACTTAGTTTCGTCGAACACATACGGTTTCGAGTAGCATCGCCACTGATTTCAGAGAACAGGCGCTTCTCCTGGCACAGTATCGAACACTTAGTTTCAGAGAGAACAATTAGTTTAAAATGGAACTATGTTTCGCATTTGGAGTTTCCTCTCTCCCATGGTGGACCACTTAGTTTCGTCAAACACATACGGTTTCCACTGGCATCGCCACAGATTTCAGAGAACAAGCGCTTCTCCTGGCACAGTATCGAACACTTAGTTTCAGAGAGAACAATTAGTTTAAAATGGAAATAAGTTTCGCATCTGGAGTTTCCTCTCTCACAAGGTTGACCACCTAGTTTCGTCGAACATATACGGTTTCCACTGGCATCGCCACAGATTTCAGAGAACAGGCGCTTCTCCTGGCACAGTAACGAACACTTAGTTTCAGAGAGAACAATAAGTTTAAAATTGAAATAAGTTTCGCATCTGGAGTTTCGTCTCTCACAAGGTCGACCACCTAGTTTCGTCGAACATATACGGTTTCGAGTGGCATCGCCACAGATTACAGAGAACAGGCGTTTCTCCTGGCACAGTATCGAACACTTAGTTTCAGCTAGAACGATTAGTTTAAAATGGAACTAAGTTTCGCATCTGGAGTTTCCTCTCCCACAAGGTCGACCACTTAGTTTCGTCGACAACTTAGTTTCGTCGAACACATACGGTTTCGAGTGGCATCGCCACAGATTTCAGAGAACAGGCGCTTCTCCTGGCACGGTATCGAACCCTTAGTTTCAGATAGAACAATTAGTTCAAAATGGAACTAGTTTCGCATCTGTAGTTTCCTCTCTCACAAGGTCGGCCACTTAGTTTCGTCGAACACATACGGTTTCGAGTGGCATCGCCACAGATTTCAGAGAACAGCAGCTTCCCCTGGCACAGTATCGAACACTTAATTTCAGATGGAACAATTAGTTTAAAATGGAACTAAGTTTCGCATCTGGAGTTTCCTCTCCCACAAGGTCGACCACTTAGTTTCGTCGACCACTTAGTTTCGTCGAACACATACGGTTTCGAGTGGCATCGCCACAGATTTCAGAGAACAACAGCTTCTCCTGGCACAGTATCGAACACTTAGTTTCTGCTAGAATATTTAGTTTTAGATGAAAATATGTTTCGCATCTGGAGTTTCCTCTTTCACAAGGCGACCACTTAGTTTCGTCGAACACATACGGTTTCGAGTGGCATCGCCACAGATTTCAGAGAACAGGCGCTTCTCCTGGCACCGTATCGAACACTTAGTTTCAGAGAGAACAATTAGTTTAAAATGGAAATAAGTTTCGCATCTGGAGCTTCCTCTCTCACAAGGTGGACCACTTAGTTTCGTCGAACACATACGGTTTCGAGTAGCATCGCCACTGATTTCAGAGAACAGGCGCTTCTCCTGGCACAGTATCGAACACTTAGTTTCAGAGAGAACAATTAGTTTAAAATGGAACTATGTTTCGCATTTGGAGTTTCCTCTCTCCCAAGGTGGACCACTTAGTTTCGTCAAACACATACGGTTTCCACTGGCATCGCCACAGATTTCAGAGAACAGGCGCTTCTCCTGGCACAGTATCGAACACTTAGTTTCAGAGAGAACAATTAGTTTAAAATGGAACTAAGTTTCGCATCTGGAGCTTCCTCTCTCACAAGGTCGGCCACTTAGTTTCGTCGAACACATACGGTTTCGAGTGGCATCGCCACAGATTTCAGAGAACAGGCGCCTCTCCTGGCATGGTAACGAACACTTAGTTTCAGATAGAACAATTAGTTTAAAATGGAACTAACTTTCGCATCTGGAGTTTCCTCTCTCAGAAGGTCGACCACTTAGTTTCGTCGAACACATACGGTTTCGAGTGGCAACGCCACAGATTTCAGAGAACAGGCGCTTCTCCTGGCACAGTATCGAACACTTAGTTTCAGAGAGAACAATTAGTTTAAAATGGAACTATGTTTCGCATTTGGAGTTTCCTCTCTCCCAAGGTGGACCACTTAGTTTCGTCAAACACATACGGTTTCCACTGGCATCGCCACAGATTTCAGAGAACAAGCGCTTCTCCTGGCACAGTATCGAACACTTAGTTTCAGAGAGAACAATTAGTTTAAAATGGAAATAAGTTTCGCATCTGGAGTTTCCTCTCTCACAAGGTTGACCACCTAGTTTCGTCGAACATATACGGTTTCCACTGGCATCGCCACAGATTTCAGAGAACAGGCGCTTCTCCTGGCACAGTATCGAACACTTAGTTTCAGAGAGAACAATTAGTTTAAAATTGAAATAAGTTTCGCATCTGGAGTTTCGTCTCTCACAAGGTCGACCACCTAGTTTCGTCGAACATATACGGTTTCGAGTGGCATCGCCACAGATTACAGAGAACAGGCGTTTCTCCTGGCACAGTATCGAACACTTAGTTTCAGAGAGAACAATTAGTTTAAAATGGAACTAAGTTCCGCATCTGGAGCTTCCTCTCTCACAAGGTCGGCCACTTAGTTTCGTCGAACACATACGGTTTCGAGTGGCATCGCCACAGATTTCAGAGAACAGGCGCCTCTCCTGGCATGGTAACGAACACTTAGTTTCAGAGAGAACAATTAGTTTAAAATGGAACTAACTTTCGCATCTGGAGTTTCCTCTCTCAGAAGGTCGACCACTTAGTTTCGTCGAACACATACGGTTTCGAGTGGCAACGCCACAGATTTCAGAGAACAGGCGCTTCTCCTGGCACAGTATCGAACACTTAGTTTCAGAGAGAACAATTAGTTTAAAATGGAACTATGTTTCGCATTTGGAGTTTCCTCTCTCCCAAGGTGGACCACTTAGTTTCGTCAAACACATACGGTTTCCACTGGCATCGCCACAGATTTCAGAGAACAAGCGCTTCTCCTGGCACAGTATCGAACACTTAGTTTCAGAGAGAACAATTAGTTTAAAATGGAAATAAGTTTCGCATCTGGAGTTTCCTCTCTCACAAGGTTGACCACCTAGTTTCGTCGAACATATACGGTTTCCACTGGCATCGCCACAGATTTCAGAGAACAGGCGCTTCTCCTGGCACAGTAACGAACACTTAGTTTCAGAGAGAACAATTAGTTTAAAATTGAAATAAGTTTCGCATCTGGAGTTTCGTCTCTCACAAGGTCGACCACCTAGTTTCGTCGAACATATACGGTTTCGAGTGGCATCGCCACAGATTACAGAGAACAGGCGTTTCTCCTGGCACAGTATCGAACACTTAGTTTCAGCTAGAACGATTAGTTTAAAATGGAACTAAGTTTCGCATCTGGAGTTTCCTCTCCCACAAGGTCGACCACTTAGTTTCGTCGACAACTTAGTTTCGTCGAACACATACGGTTTCGAGTGGCATCGCCACAGATTTCAGAGAACAGGCGCTTCTCCTGGCACGGTATCGAACCCTTAGTTTCAGATAGAACAATTAGTTCAAAATGGAACTAGTTTCGCATCTGTAGTTTCCTCTCTCACAAGGTCGGCCCCTTAGTTTCGTCGAACACATACGGTTTCGAGTGGCATCGCCACAGATTTCAGAGAACAGCAGCTTCTCCTGGCACAGTATCGAACACTTAATTTCAGATGGAACAATTAGTTTAAAATGGAACTAAGTTTCGGATCTGGAGATTCCTCTCCCACAAGGTCGAACACTTAGTTACAGTCGAACACATACGGTTTCGAGTGGCATCGCCACAGATTTCAGAGAACAGGCGCTTCTCCTGGCACCGTATCGACCACTTTGTTTCAGATAGAAAAATTAGTTTAAAATGGAACTCAGTTTCGCATCTGGAGTTTCCTCTTTCACAAGGCGACCACTTAGTTTCGTCGAACACATACGGTTTCGAGTGGCATCGCTACAGATTTCAGAGAACAGGCGCTTCTCCTGGCACCGTATCGAACACTTAGTTTCAGAGAGAACAATTAGTTTAAAATGGAAATAAGTTTCGCATCTGGAGCTTCCTCTCTCACAAGGTGGACCACTTAGTTTCGTCGAACACATACGGTTTCGAGTAGCATCGCCACTGATTTCAGAGAACAGGCGCTTCTCCTGGCACAGTATCGAACACTTAGTTTCAGAGAGAACAATTAGTTTAAAATGGAACTATGTTTCGCATTTGGAGTTTCCTCTCTCCCAAGGTGGACCACTTAGTTTCGTCAAACACATACGGTTTCCACTGGCATCGCCACAGATTTCAGAGAACAGGCGCTTCTCCTGGCACGGTATCGAACCCTTAGTTTCAGATAGAACAATTAGTTCAAAATGGAACTAGTTTCGCATCTGTAGTTTCCTCTCTCACAAGGGCGGCCACTTAGTTTCGTCGAACACATACGGTTTCGAGTGGCATCGCCACAGATTTCAGAGAACAGCAGCTTCTCCTGGCACAGTATCGAACACTTAATTTCAGATGGAACAATTAGTTTAAAATGGAACTAAGTTTCGGATCTGGAGATTCCTCTCCCACAAGGTCGACCACTTAGTTACAGTCGAACACATACGGTTTCGAGTGGCATCGCCACAGATTTCAGAGAACAGGCGCCTCTCCTCGCATGGTAACGAACACTTAGTTTCAGATAGAACAATTAGTTTAAAATGGAACTAACTTTCGCATCTGGAGTTTCCTCTCACAGAAGGTCGACCACTTAGTTTCGTCGAACACATACGGTTTCGAGTAGCATCGCCACCGATTTCAGAGAACAGGCCCTTCTCCTGGCACAGTATCGAACACTTAGTATCAGATAGAACAATTACTTTAAAATGAAACTAAGTTTCGCATCTGGAGTTTCCCCTCTCACAAGGTCGACCACTTAGTTTCGTCAAACACATACGGTTTCCACTGGCATCGCCACAGATTTCAGAGAACAAGCGCTTCTCCTGGCACAGTATCGAACACTTAGTTTCAGAGAGAACAATTAGTTTAAAATGGAAATAAGTTTCGCATCTGGAGCTTCCTCTCTCACAAGGTCGACCACTTAGTTTCGTCGACAACTTAGTTTCGACGAACACATACGGTTTCGAGTGGCATCGCCACAGATTTCAGAGAACAGGCGCTTCTCCTGGCACCGTATCGAACACTTAGTTTCAGAGAGAACAATTAGTTTAAAATGGAAATAAGTTTCGCATCTGGAGCTTCCTCTCTCACAAGGTGGACCACTTAGTTTCGTCGAACACATACGGTTTCGAGTAGCATCGCCACTGATTTCAGAGAACAGGCGCTTCTCCTGGCACAGTATCGAACACTTAGTTTCAGAGAGAACAATTAGTTTAAAATGGAACTATGTTTCGCATTTGGAGTTTCCTCTCTCCCAAGGTGGACCACTTAGTTTCGTCAAACACATACGGTTTCCACTGGCATCGCCACAGATTTCAGAGAACAGGCGCTTCTCCTGGCACAGTATCGAACACTTAGTTTCAGAGAGAACAATTAGTTTAAAATGGAACTAAGTTTCGCATCTGGAGCTTCCTCTCTCACAAGGTCGGCCACTTAGTTTCGTCGAACACATACGGTTTCGAGTGGCATCGCCACAGATTTCAGAGAACAGGCGCCTCTCCTGGCATGGTAACGAACACTTAGTTTCAGATAGAACAATTAGTTTAAAATGGAACTAACTTTCGCATCTGGAGTTTCCTCTCTCAGAAGGTCGACCACTTAGTTTCGTCGAACACATACGGTTTCGAGTGGCAACGCCACAGATTTCAGAGAACAGGCGCTTCTCCTGGCACAGTATCGAACACTTAGTTTCAGAGAGAACAATTAGTTTAAAATGGAACTATGTTTCGCATTTGGAGTTTCCTCTCTCCCAAGGTGGACCACTTAGTTTCGTCAAACACATACGGTTTCCACTGGCATCGCCACAGATTTCAGAGAACAAGCGCTTCTCCTGGCACAGTATCGAACACTTAGTTTCAGAGAGAACAATTAGTTTAAAATGGAAATAAGTTTCGCATCTGGAGTTTCCTCTCTCACAAGGTTGACCACCTAGTTTCGTCGAAAATATACGGTTTCCACTGGCATCGCCACAGATTTCAGAGAACAGGCGCTTCTCCTGGCACAGTAACGAACACTTAGTTTCAGAGAGAACAATTAGTTTAAAATTGAAATAAGTTTCGCATCTGGAGTTTCGTCTCTCACAAGGTCGACCACCTAGTTTCGTCGAACATATACGGTTTCGAGTGGCATCGCCACAGATTACAGAGAACAGGCGTTTCTCCTGGCACAGTATCGAACACTTAGTTTCAGCTAGAACGATTAGTTTAAAATGGAACTAAGTTTCGCATCTGGAGTTTCCTCTCCCACAAGGTCGACCACTTAGTTTCCTCGAACACATACAGTTTCGAGTAGCATCGCCACATATTTCAGCGAAGAGGCGCTTCTCCTGGCACAGTATCGAACATTTAGTTTCAGATAGAACAATTAGTTTAAAATGGCACTAAGTTTCGCGTCTGGAGTTTCTTTTCTCACAAGGTCGGCCACTCAATTTCGTCGAACACATACCGTTTCGAGCGGCATCGCCACAGATTTCAGAGAACAGCCGCTTCTCCTGGCACGGTATCGAACACTTAGTGTCAGATAGAAAAATTAGTTTAAAATGGAACTCAGTTTCGCATCTGGAGTTTCCTCTCTCAGAAGGTCGACCACTTAGTTTCGTCGAACACATACGGTTTCGAGTGGCATCGCCACAGATATCAGAGAACAGGCGCTTCTCCTGGCACGGTATCGAACCCTTAGTTTCAGATAGAACAATTAGTTCAAAATGGAACTAGTTTCGCATCTGTAGTTTCCTCTCTCACAAGGTCGGCCACTTAGTTTCGTCGAACACATACGGTTTCGAGTGGCATCGCCACAGATTTCAGAGAACAGCCGCTTCTCCTGGCACGGTATCGAACACTTAGTGTCAGATAGAAAAATTAGTTTAAAATGGAACTCAGTTCGCATCTGGAGTTTCCTCTCTCAGAAGGTCGACCACTTAGTTTCGTCGAACACATACGGTTTCGAGTGGCATCGCCACAGATATCAGAGAACAGGCGCTTCTCCTGGCACGGTATCGAACCCTTAGTTTCAGATAGAACAATTAGTTCAAAATGGAACTAGTTTCGCATCTGTAGTTTCCTCTCTCACAAGGTCGGCCACTTAGTTTCGTCGAACACATACGGTTTCGAGTGGCATCGCCACAGATTTCAGAGAACAGCAGCTTCTCCTGGCACAGTATCGAACACTTAATTTCAGATGGAACAATTAGTTTAAAATGGAACTAAGTTTCGGATCTGGAGATTCCTCTCCCACAAGGTCGACCACTTAGTTACAGTCGAACACATACGGTTTCGAGTGGCATCGCCACAGATTTCAGAGAACAGGCGCCTCTCCTGGCATGGTAACGAACACTTAGTTTCAGATAGAACAATTAGTTTAAAATGGAACTAACTTTCGCATCTGGAGTTTCCTCTCACAGAAGGTCGACCACTTAGTTTCGTCGAACACATACGGTTTCGAGTAGCATCGCCACCGATTACAGAGAACAGGCCCTTCTCCTGGCACAGTATCGAACACTTAGTATCAGATAGAACAATTACTTTAAAATGGAACTAAGTTTCGCATCTGGAGTTTCCCCTCTCACAAGGTCGACCACTTAGTTTCGTCGAACACATACGGTTTCGAGTGGCACCGCCACAGATTTCAGAGAACAGGCGCTTCTCCTGGCACAGTATCGAACACTTGGTTTCAGATAGAGCAATTAGTTTAAAGTGGAACTAAGTTTCGCATCTGGAGATTCTCCTCTCACAAGGTCGACCACTTAGTTTCGTCGACAACTTAGTTTCGTCGAACACATACGGTTTCGAGTGGCATCGCCACAGATTTCAGAGAACAGGCGCTTCTCCTGGCACGGTATCGAACCCTTAGTTTCAGATAGAACAATTAGTTCAAAATGGAACTAGTTTCGCATCTGTAGTTTCCTCTCTCACAAGGTCGGCCACTTAGTTTCGTCGAACACATACGGTTTCGAGTGGCATCGCCACAGATTTCAGAGACCAGCAGCTTCTCCTGGCACAGTATCGAACACTTAATTTCAGATGGAACAATTAGTTTAAAATGGAACTAAGTTTCGGATCTGGAGATTCCTCTCCCACAAGGTCGACCACTTAGTTACAGTCGAACACATACGGTTTCGAGTGGCATCGCCACAGATTTCAGAGAACAGGCGCTTCTCCTGGCACCGTATCGACCACTTTGTTTCAGATAGAAAAATTAGTTTAAAATGGAACTCAGTTTCGCATCTGGAGTTTCCTCTCTCAGAAGGTCGACCACTTAGTTTCGTCGAACACATACGGTTTCGAGTGGCATCGCCACAGATTTCAGAGAACAACAGCTTCTCCTGGCACAGTATCGAACACTTAGTTTCTGCTAGAATATTTAGTTTTAGATGAAAATATGTTTCGCATCTGGAGTTTCCTCTTTCACAAGGCGACTACTTAGTTTCGTCAAACACATACGGTTTCGAGTGGCATCGCCACAGATTTCGGAGAACTGGCGCTTCTCCTGGCACAGTATCGAACACTTATTTCAGAGAGAACAATTAGTTTAAAATGGAACTCAGTTTCGCATCTGGAGCTTCCTCTCTCACAAGGTGGACCACTTAGTTTCGTCGAACACATACGGTTTCGAGTAGCATCGCCACTGATTTCAGAGAACAGGCGCTTCTCCTGGCACAGTATCGAACACTTAGTTTCAGAGAGAACAATTAGTTTAAAATGGAACTATGTTTCGCATTTGGAGTTTCCTCTCTCCCAAGGTGGACCACTTAGTTTCGTCAAACACATACGGTTTCCACTGGCATCGCCACAGATTACAGAGAACAGGCGTTTCTCCTGGCACAGTATCGAACACTTAGTTTCAGAGAGAACAATTAGTTTAAAATGGAACTATGTTTCGCATTTGGAGTTTCCTCTCTCCCAAGGTGGACCACTTAGTTTCGTCAAACACATACGGTTTCCACTGGCATCGCCACAGATTTCAGAGAACAAGCGCTTCTCCTGGCACAGTATCGAACACTTAGTTTCAGAGAGAACAATTAGTTTAAAATGGAAATAAGTTTCGCATCTGGAGTTTCCTCTCTCACAAGGTTGACCACCTAGTTTCGTCGAACATATACGGTTTCCACTGGCATCGCCACAGATTTCAGAGAACAGGCGCTTCTCCTGGCACAGTAACGAACACTTAGTTTCAGAGAGAACAATTAGTTTAAAATTGAAATAAGTTTCGCATCTGGAGTTTCGTCTCTCACAAGGTCGACCACCTAGTTTCGTCGAACATATACGGTTTCGAGTGGCATCGCCACAGATTACAGAGAACAGGCGTTTCTCCTGGCACAGTATCGAACACTTAGTTTCAGCTAGAACGATTAGTTTAAAATGGAACTAAGTTTCGCATCTGGAGTTTCCTCTCCCACAAGGTCGACCACTTAGTTTCGTCGACAACTTAGTTTCGTCGAACACATACGGTTTCGAGTGGCATCGCCACAGATTTCAGAGAACAGGCGCTTCTCCTGGCACGGTATCGAACCCTTAGTTTCAGATAGAACAATTAGTTCAAAATGGAACTAGTTTCGCATCTGTAGTTTCCTCTCTCACAAGGTCGGCCACTTAGTTTCGTCGAACACATACGGTTTCGAGTGGCATCGCCACAGATTTCAGAGAACAGCAGCTTCTCCTGGCACAGTATCGAACACTTAATTTCAGATGGAACAATTAGTTTAAAATGGAACTAAGTTTCGGATCTGGAGATTCCTCTCCCACAAGGTCGACCACTTAGTTACAGTCGAACACATACGGTTTCGAGTGGCATCGCCACAGATTTCAGAGAACAGGCGCTTCTCCTGGCACCGTATCGACCACTTTGTTTCAGATAGAAAAATTAGTTTAAAATGGAAATAAGTTTCGCATCTGGAGTTTCCTCTCTCACAAGGTGGACCACTTAGTTTCGTCGAACACATACGGTTTCGAGTGGCATCGCCACTGATTTCAGAGAACAGGCGCTTCTCCTGGCACAGTATCGAACACTTAGTTTCAGAGAGAACAATTAGTTTAAAATGGAACTATGTTTCGCATTTGGAGTTTCCTCTCTCCCAAGGTGGACCACTTAGTTTCGTCAAACACATACGGTTTCCACTGGCATCGCCACAGATTTCAGAGAACAAGCGCTTCTCCTGGCACAGTATCGAACACTTAGTTTCAGAGAGAACAATTAGTTTAAAATGGAAATAAGTTTCGCATCTGGAGTTTCCTCTCTCACAAGGTTGACCACCTAGTTTCGTCGAACATATACGGTTTCCACTGGCATCGCCACAGATTTCAGAGAACAGGCGCTTCTCCTGGCACAGTAACGAACACTTAGTTTCAGAGAGAACAATAAGTTTAAAATTGAAATAAGTTTCGCATCTGGAGTTTCGTCTCTCACAAGGTCGACCACCTAGTTTCGTCGAACATATACGGTTTCGAGTGGCATCGCCACAGATTACAGAGAACAGGCGTTTCTCCTGGCACAGTATCGAACACTTAGTTTCAGCTAGAACGATTAGTTTAAAATGGAACTAAGTTTCGCATCTGGAGTTTCCTCTCCCACAAGGTCGACCACTTAGTTTCGTCGACAACTTAGTTTCGTCGAACACATACGGTTTCGAGTGGCATCGCCACAGATTTCAGAGAACAGGCGCTTCTCCTGGCACGGTATCGAACCCTTAGTTTCAGATAGAACAATTAGTTCAAAATGGAACTAGTTTCGCATCTGTAGTTTCCTCTCTCACAAGGTCGGCCACTTAGTTTCGTCGAACACATACGGTTTCGAGTGGCATCGCCACAGATTTCAGAGAACAGCAGCTTCCCCTGGCACAGTATCGAACACTTAATTTCAGATGGAACAATTAGTTTAAAATGGAACTAAGTTTCGCATCTGGAGTTTCCTCTCCCACAAGGTCGACCACTTAGTTGCGTCGACCACTTAGTTTCGTCGAACACATACGGTTTCGAGTGGCATCGCCACAGATTTCAGAGAACAACAGCTTCTCCTGGCACAGTATCGAACACTTAGTTTCTGCTAGAATATTTAGTTTTAGATGAAAATATGTTTCGCATCTGGAGTTTCCTCTTTCACAAGGCGACCACTTAGTTTCGTCGAACACATACGGTTTCGAGTGGCATCGCCACAGATTTCAGAGAACAGGCGCTTCTCCTGGCACCGTATCGAACACTTAGTTTCAGAGAGAACAATTAGTTTAAAATGGAAATAAGTTTCGCATCTGGAGCTTCCTCTCTCACAAGGTGGACCACTTAGTTTCGTCGAACACATACGGTTTCGAGTAGCATCGCCACTGATTTCAGAGAACAGGCGCTTCTCCTGGCACAGTATCGAACACTTAGTTTCAGAGAGAACAATTAGTTTAAAATGGAACTATGTTTCGCATTTGGAGTTTCCTCTCTCCCAAGGTGGACCACTTAGTTTCGTCAAACACATACGGTTTCCACTGGCATCGCCACAGATTTCAGAGAACAGGCGCTTCTCCTGGCACAGTATCGAACACTTAGTTTCAGAGAGAACAATTAGTTTAAAATGGAACTAAGTTTCGCATCTGGAGCTTCCTCTCTCACAAGGTCGGCCACTTAGTTTCGTCGAACACATACGGTTTCGAGTGGCATCGCCACAGATTTCAGAGAACAGGCGCCTCTCCTGGCATGGTAACGAACACTTAGTTTCAGATAGAACAATTAGTTTAAAATGGAACTAACTTTCGCATCTGGAGTTTCCTCTCTCAGAAGGTCGACCACTTAGTTTCGTCGAACACATACGGTTTCGAGTGGCAACGCCACAGATTTCAGAGAACAGGCGCTTCTCCTGGCACAGTATCGAACACTTAGTTTCAGAGAGAACAATTAGTTTAAAATGGAACTATGTTTCGCATTTGGAGTTTCCTCTCTCCCAAGGTGGACCACTTAGTTTCGTCAAACACATACGGTTTCCACTGGCATCGCCACAGATTTCAGAGAACAAGCGCTTCTCCTGGCACAGTATCGAACACTTAGTTTCAGAGAGAACAATTAGTTTAAAATGGAAATAAGTTTCGCATCTGGAGTTTCCTCTCTCACAAGGTTGACCACCTAGTTTCGTCGAACATATACGGTTTCCACTGGCATCGCCACAGATTTCAGAGAACAGGCGCTTCTCCTGGCACAGTAACGAACACTTAGTTTCAGAGAGAACAATTAGTTTAAAATTGAAATAAGTTTCGCATCTGGAGTTTCGTCTCTCACAAGGTCGACCACCTAGTTTCGTCGAACATATACGGTTTCGAGTGGCATCGCCACAGATTACAGAGAACAGGCGTTTCTCCTGGCACAGTATCGAACACTTAGTTTCAGATAGAACAATTAGTTTAAAATGGAACTAAGTTCCGCATCTGGAGCTTCCTCTCTCACAAGGTCGGCCACTTAGTTTCGTCGAACACATACGGTTTCGAGTGGCATCGCCACAGATTTCAGAGAACAGGCGCCTCTCCTGGCATGGTAACGAACACTTAGTTTCAGATAGAACAATTAGTTTAAAATGGAACTAACTTTCGCATCTGGAGTTTCCTCTCTCAGAAGGTCGACCACTTAGTTTCGTCGAACACATACGGTTTCGAGTGGCAACGCCACAGATTTCAGAGAACAGGCGCTTCTCCTGGCACAGTATCGAACACTTAGTTTCAGAGAGAACAATTAGTTTAAAATGGAACTATGTTTCGCATTTGGAGTTTCCTCTCTCCCAAGGTGGACCACTTAGTTTCGTCAAACACATACGGTTTCCACTGGCATCGCCACAGATTTCAGAGAACAAGCGCTTCTCCTGGCACAGTATCGAACACTTAGTTTCAGAGAGAACAATTAGTTTAAAATGGAAATAAGTTTCGCATCTGGAGTTTCCTCTCTCACAAGGTTGACCACCTAGTTTCGTCGAACATATACGGTTTCCACTGGCATCGCCACAGATTTCAGAGAACAGGCGCTTCTCCTGGCACAGTAACGAACACTTAGTTTCAGAGAGAACAATTAGTTTAAAATTGAAATAAGTTTCGCATCTGGAGTTTCGTCTCTCACAAGGTCGACCACCTAGTTTCGTCGAACATATACGGTTTCGAGTGGCATCGCCACAGATTACAGAGAACAGGCGTTTCTCCTGGCACAGTATCGAACACTTAGTTTCAGCTAGAACGATTAGTTTAAAATGGAACTAAGTTTCGCATCTGGAGTTTCCTCTCCCACAAGGTCGACCACTTAGTTTCGTCGACAACTTAGTTTCGTCGAACACATACGGTTTCGAGTGGCATCGCCACAGATTTCAGAGAACAGGCGCTTCTCCTGGCACGGTATCGAACCCTTAGTTTCAGATAGAACAATTAGTTCAAAATGGAACTAGTTTCGCATCTGTAGTTTCCTCTCTCACAAGGTCGGCCCCTTAGTTTCGTCGAACACATACGGTTTCGAGTGGCATCGCCACAGATTTCAGAGAACAGCAGCTTCTCCTGGCACAGTATCGAACACTTAATTTCAGATGGAACAATTAGTTTAAAATGGAACTAAGTTTCGGATCTGGAGATTCCTCTCCCACAAGGTCGAACACTTAGTTACAGTCGAACACATACGGTTTCGAGTGGCATCGCCACAGATTTCAGAGAACAGGCGCTTCTCCTGGCACCGTATCGACCACTTTGTTTCAGATAGAAAAATTAGTTTAAAATGGAACTCAGTTTCGCATCTGAAGTTTCCTCTTTCACAAGGCGACCACTTAGTTTCGTCGAACACATACGGTTTCGAGTGGCATCGCTACAGATTTCAGAGAACAGGCGCTTCTCCTGGCACCGTATCGAACACTTAGTTTCAGAGAGAACAATTAGTTTAAAATGGAAATAAGTTTCGCATCTGGAGCTTCCTCTCTCACAAGGTGGACCACTTAGTTTCGTCGAACACATACGGTTTCGAGTAGCATCGCCACTGATTTCAGAGAACAGGCGCTTCTCCTGGCACAGTATCGAACACTTAGTTTCAGAGAGAACAATTAGTTTAAAATGGAACTATGTTTCGCATTTGGAGTTTCCTCTCTCCCAAGGTGGACCACTTAGTTTCGTCAAACACATACGGTTTCCACTGGCATCGCCACAGATTTCAGAGAACAGGCGCTTCTCCTGGCACGGTATCGAACCCTTAGTTTCAGATAGAACAATTAGTTCAAAATGGAACTAGTTTCGCATCTGTAGTTTCCTCTCTCACAAGGTCGGCCACTTAGTTTCGTCGAACACATACGGTTTCGAGTGGCATCGCCACAGATTTCAGAGAACAGCAGCTTCTCCTGGCACAGTATCGAACACTTAATTTCAGATGGAACAATTAGTTTAAAATGGAACTAAGTTTCGGATCTGGAGATTCCTCTCCCACAAGGTCGACCACTTAGTTACAGTCGAACACATACGGTTTCGAGTGGCATCGCCACAGATTTCAGAGAACAGGCGCCTCTCCTCGCATGGTAACGAACACTTAGTTTCAGATAGAACAATTAGTTTAAAATGGAACTAACTTTCGCATCTGGAGTTTCCTCTCACAGAAGGTCGACCACTTAGTTTCGTCGAACACATACGGTTTCGAGTAGCATCGCCACCGATTTCAGAGAACAGGCCCTTCTCCTGGCACAGTATCGAACACTTAGTATCAGATAGAACAATTACTTTAAAATGAAACTAAGTTTCGCATCTGGAGTTTCCCCTCTCACAAGGTCGACCACTTAGTTTCGTCGAACACATACGGTTTCCACTGGCATCGCCACAGATTTCAGAGAACAAGCGCTTCTCCTGGCACAGTATCGAACACTTAGTTTCAGAGAGAACAATTAGTTTAAAATGGAAATAAGTTTCGCATCTGGAGTTTCCTCTCTCACAAGGTTGACCACCTAGTTTCGTCGAACATATACGGTTTCCACTGGCATCGCCACAGATTTCAGAGAACAGGCGCTTCTCCTGGCACAGTAACGAACACTTAGTTTCAGAGAGAACAATAAGTTTAAAATTGAAATAAGTTTCGCATCTGGAGTTTCGTCTCTCACAAGGTCGACCACCTAGTTTCGTCGAACATATACGGTTTCGAGTGGCATCGCCACAGATTACAGAGAACAGGCGTTTCTCCTGGCACAGTATCGAACACTTAGTTTCAGCTAGAACGATTAGTTTAAAATGGAACTAAGTTTCGCATCTGGAGTTTCCTCTCCCACAAGGTCGACCACTTAGTTTCGTCGACAACTTAGTTTCGTCGAACACATACGGTTTCGAGTGGCATCGCCACAGATTTCAGAGAACAGGCGCTTCTCCTGGCACCGTATCGAACACTTAGTTTCAGATAGAACAATTAGTTCAAAATGGAACTAGTTTCGCATCTGTAGTTTCCTCTCTCACAAGGTCGGCCACTTAGTTTCGTCGAACACATACGGTTTCGAGTGGCATCGCCACAGATTTCAGAGAACAGCAGCTTCCCCTGGCACAGTATCGAACACTTAATTTCAGATGGAACAATTAGTTTAAAATGGAACTAAGTTTCGCATCTGGAGTTTCCTCTCTCACAAGGTCGACCACTTAGTTTCGTCGACCACTTAGTTTCGTCGAACACATACGGTTTCGAGTGGCATCGCCACAGATTTCAGAGAACAACAGCTTCTCCTGGCACAGTATCGAACACTTAGTTTCTGCTAGAATATTTAGTTTTAGATGAAAATATGTTTCGCATCTGGAGTTTCCTCTTTCACAAGGCGACCACTTAGTTTCGTCGAACACATACGGTTTCGAGTGGCATCGCCACAGATTTCAGAGAACAGGCGCTTCTCCTGGCACCGTATCGAACACTTAGTTTCAGAGAGAACAATTAGTTTAAAATGGAAATAAGTTTCGCATCTGGAGCTTCCTCTCTCACAAGGTGGACCACTTAGTTTCGTCGAACACATACGGTTTCGAGTAGCATCGCCACTGATTTCAGAGAACAGGCGCTTCTCCTGGCACAGTATCGAACACTTAGTTTCAGAGAGAACAATTAGTTTAAAATGGAACTATGTTTCGCATTTGGAGTTTCCTCTCTCCCAAGGTGGACCACTTAGTTTCGTCAAACACATACGGTTTCCACTGGCATCGCCACAGATTTCAGAGAACAGGCGCTTCTCCTGGCACAGTATCGAACACTTAGTTTCAGAGAGAACAATTAGTTTAAAATGGAACTAAGTTTCGCATCTGGAGCTTCCTCTCTCACAAGGTCGGCCACTTAGTTTCGTCGAACACATACGGTTTCGAGTGGCATCGCCACAGATTTCAGAGAACAGGCGCCTCTCCTGGCATGGTAACGAACACTTAGTTTCAGATAGAACAATTAGTTTAAAATGGAACTAACTTTCGCATCTGGAGTTTCCTCTCTCAGAAGGTCGACCACTTAGTTTCGTCGAACACATACGGTTTCGAGTGGCAACGCCACAGATTTCAGAGAACAGGCGCTTCTCCTGGCACAGTATCGAACACTTAGTTTCAGAGAGAACAATTAGTTTAAAATGGAACTATGTTTCGCATTTGGAGTTTCCTCTCTCCCAAGGTGGACCACTTAGTTTCGTCAAACACATACGGTTTCCACTGGCATCGCCACAGATTTCAGAGAACAAGCGCTTCTCCTGGCACAGTATCGAACACTTAGTTTCAGAGAGAACAATTAGTTTAAAATGGAAATAAGTTTCGCATCTGGAGTTTCCTCTCTCACAAGGTTGACCACCTAGTTTCGTCGAACATATACGGTTTCCACTGGCATCGCCACAGATTTCAGAGAACAGGCGCTTCTCCTGGCACAGTAACGAACACTTAGTTTCAGAGAGAACAATTAGTTTAAAATTGAAATAAGTTTCGCATCTGGAGTTTCGTCTCTCACAAGGTCGACCACCTAGTTTCGTCGAACATATACGGTTTCGAGTGGCATCGCCACAGATTACAGAGAACAGGCGCTTCTCCTGGCACAGTATCGAACACTTAGTTTCAGAGAGAACAATTAGTTTAAAATGGAACTAAGTTCCGCATCTGGAGCTTCCTCTCTCACAAGGTCGGCCACTTAGTTTCGTCGAACACATACGGTTTCGAGTGGCATCGCCACAGATTTCAGAGAACAGGCGCCTCTCCTGGCACAGTAACGAACACTTAGTTTCAGATAGAACAATTAGTTTAAAATGGAACTAACTTTCGCATCTGGAGTTTCCTCTCTCAGAAGGTCGACCACTTAGTTTCGTCGAACACATACGGTTTCGAGTGGCATCGCCACAGATTTCAGAGAACAAGCGCTTCTCCTGGCACAGTATCGAACACTTAGTTTCAGAGAGAACAATTAGTTTAAAATGGAACTATGTTTCGCATTTGGAGTTTCCTCTCTCCCAAGGTGGACCACTTAGTTTCGTCAAACACATACGGTTTCCACTGGCATCGCCACAGATTTCAGAGAACAAGCGCTTCTCCTGGCACAGTATCGAACACTTAGTTTCAGAGAGAACAATTAGTTTAAAATGGAAATAAGTTTCGCATCTGGAGTTTCCTCTCTCACAAGGTTGACCACCTAGTTTCGTCGAACATATACGGTTTCCACTGGCATCGCCACAGATTTCAGAGAACAGGCGCTTCTCCTGGCACAGTAACGAACACTTAGTTTCAGAGAGAACAATTAGTTTAAAATTGAAATAAGTTTCGCATCTGGAGTTTCGTCTCTCACAAGGTCGACCACCTAGTTTCGTCGAACATATACGGTTTCGAGTGGCATCGCCACAGATTACAGAGAACAGGCGTTTCTCCTGGCACAGTATCGAACACTTAGTTTCAGCTAGAACGATTAGTTTAAAATGGAACTAAGTTTCGCATCTGGAGTTTCCTCTCCCACAAGGTCGACCACTTAGTTTCGTCGACAACTTAGTTTCGTCGAACACATACGGTTTCGAGTGGCATCGCCACAGATTTCAGAGAACAGGCGCTTCTCCTGGCACGGTATCGAACCCTTAGTTTCAGATAGAACAATTAGTTCAAAATGGAACTAGTTTCGCATCTGTAGTTTCCTCTCTCACAAGGTCGGCCCCTTAGTTTCGTCGAACACATACGGTTTCGAGTGGCATCGCCACAGATTTCAGAGAACAGCAGCTTCTCCTGGCACAGTATCGAACACTTAATTTCAGATGGAACAATTAGTTTAAAATGGAACTAAGTTTCGGATCTGGAGATTCCTCTCCCACAAGGTCGAACACTTAGTTACAGTCGAACACATACGGTTTCGAGTGGCATCGCCACAGATTTCAGAGAACAGGCGCTTCTCCTGGCACCGTATCGACCACTTTGTTTCAGATAGAAAAATTAGTTTAAAATGGAACTCAGTTTCGCATCTGAAGTTTCCTCTTTCACAAGGCGACCACTTAGTTTCGTCGAACACATACGGTTTCGAGTGGCATCGCTACAGATTTCAGAGAACAGGCGCTTCTCCTGGCACCGTATCGAACACTTAGTTTCAGAGAGAACAATTAGTTTAAAATGGAAATAAGTTTCGCATCTGGAGCTTCCTCTCTCACAAGGTGGACCACTTAGTTTCGTCGAACACATACGGTTTCGAGTAGCATCGCCACTGATTTCAGAGAACAGGCGCTTCTCCTGGCACAGTATCGAACACTTAGTTTCAGAGAGAACAATTAGTTTAAAATGGAACTATGTTTCGCATTTGGAGTTTCCTCTCTCCCAAGGTGGACCACTTAGTTTCGTCAAACACATACGGTTTCCACTGGCATCGCCACAGATTTCAGAGAACAGGCGCTTCTCCTGGCACAGTATCGAACCCTTAGTTTCAGATAGAACAATTAGTTCAAAATGGAACTAGTTTCGCATCTGTAGTTTCCTCTCTCACAAGGTCGGCCACTTAGTTTCGTCGAACACATACGGTTTCGAGTGGCATCGCCACAGATTTCAGAGAACAGCAGCTTCTCCTGGCACAGTATCGAACACTTAATTTCAGATGGAACAATTAGTTTAAAATGGAACTAAGTTTCGGATCTGGAGATTCCTCTCCCACAAGGTCGACCACTTAGTTACAGTCGAACACATACGGTTTCGAGTGGCATCGCCACAGATTTCAGAGAACAGGCGCCTCTCCTCGCATGGTAACGAACACTTAGTTTCAGATAGAACAATTAGTTTAAAATGGAACTAACTTTCGCATCTGGAGTTTCCTCTCACAGAAGGTCGACCACTTAGTTTCGTCGAACACATACGGTTTCGAGTAGCATCGCCACCGATTTCAGAGAACAGGCCCTTCTCCTGGCACAGTATCGAACACTTAGTATCAGATAGAACAATTACTTTAAAATGAAACTAAGTTTCGCATCTGGAGTTTCCCCTCTCACAAGGTCGACCACTTAGTTTCGTCGAACACATACGGTTTCGAGTGGCACCGCCACAGATTTCAGAGAACAGGCGCTTCTCCTGGCACAGTATCGAACACTTGGTTTCAGATAGAGCAATTAGTTTAAAGTGGAACTAAGTTTCGCATCTGGAGATTCTCCTCTCACAAGGTCGACCACTTAGTTTCGTCGAACACATACGGTTTCGAGTGGCATCGCCACAGATTTCAGAGAACAGGCGCTTCTCCTGGCACGGTATCGAACCCTTAGTTTCAGATAGAACAATTAGTTCAAAATGGAACTAGTTTCGCATCTGTAGTTTCCTCTCTCACAAGGTCGGCCACTTAGTTTCGTCGAACACATACGGTTTCGAGTGGCATCGCCACAGATTTCAGAGAACAGCAGCTTCTCCTGGCACAGTATCGAACACTTAGTTTCAGAGAGAACAATTAGTTTAAAATGGAACTATGTTTCGCATTTGGAGTTTCCTCTCTCCCAAGGTGGACCACTTAGTTTCGTCAAACACATACGGTTTCCACTGGCATCGCCACAGATTTCAGAGAACAGGCGCTTCTCCTGGCACAGTATCGAACACTTAGTTTCAGAGAGAACAATTAGTTTAAAATGGAACTAAATTTCGCATCTGGAGCTTCCTCTCTCACAAGGTCGGCCACTTAGTTTCGTCGAACACATACGGTTTCGAGTGGCATCGCCACAGATTTCAGAGAACAGGCGCCTCTCCTGGCATGGTAACGAACACTTAGTTTCAGATAGAACAATTAGTTTAAAATGGAACTAACTTTCGCATTTGGAGTTTCCTCTCTCAGAAGGTCGACCACTTAGTTTCGTCGAACACATACGGTTTCGAGTGGCAACGCCACAGATTTCAGAGAACAGGCGCTTCTCCTGGCACAGTATCGAACACTTAGTTTCAGAGAGAACAATTAGTTTAAAATGGAACTATGTTTCGCATTTGGAGTTTCCTCTCTCCCAAGGTGGACCACTTAGTTTCGTCAAACACATACGGTTTCCACTGGCATCGCCACAGATTTCAGAGAACAAGCGCTTCTCCTGGCACAGTATCGAACACTTAGTTTCAGAGAGAACAATTAGTTTAAAATGGAAATAAGTTTCGCATCTGGAGCTTCCTCTCTCACAAGGTCGACCACTTAGTTTCGTCGACAACTTAGTTTCGACGAACACATACGGTTTCGAGTGGCATCGCCACAGATTTCAGAGAACAGGCGCTTCTCCTGGCACCGTATCGAACACTTAGTTTCAGAGAGAACAATTAGTTTAAAATGGAAATAAGTTTCGCATCTGGAGCTTCCTCTCTCACAAGGTGGACCACTTAGTTTCGTCGAACACATACGGTTTCGAGTAGCATCGCCACTGATTTCAGAGAACAGGCGCTTCTCCTGGCACAGTATCGAACACTTAGTTTCAGAGAGAACAATTAGTTTAAAATGGAACTATGTTTCGCATTTGGAGTTTCCTCTCTCCCAAGGTGGACCACTTAGTTTTGTCAAACACATACGGTTTCCACTGGCATCGCCACAGATTTCAGAGAACAGGCGCTTCTCCTGGCACAGTATCGAACACTTAGTTTCAGAGAGAACAATTAGTTTAAAATGGAACTAAATTTCGCATCTGGAGCTTCCTCTCTCACAAGGTCGGCCACTTAGTTTCGTCGAACACATACGGTTTCGAGTGGCATCGCCACAGATTTCAGAGAACAGGCGCCTCTCCTGGCATGGTAACGAACACTTAGTTTCAGATAGAACAATTAGTTTAAAATGGAACTAACTTTCGCATTTGGAGTTTCCTCTCTCAGAAGGTCGACCACTTAGTTTCGTCGAACACATACGGTTTCGAGTGGCAACGCCACAGATTTCAGAGAACAGGCGCTTCTCCTGGCACAGTATCGAACACTTAGTTTCAGAGAGAACAATTAGTTTAAAATGGAACTATGTTTCGCATTTGGAGTTTCCTCTCTCCCAAGGTGGACCACTTAGTTTCGTCAAACACATACGGTTTCCACTGGCATCGCCACAGATTTCAGAGAACAAGCGCTTCTCCTGGCACAGTATCGAACACTTAGTTTCAGAGAGAACAATTAGTTTAAAATGGAAATAAGTTTCGCATCTGGAGTTTCCTCTCTCACAAGGTTGACCACCTAGTTTCGTCGAAAATATACGGTTTCCACTGGCATCGCCACAGATTTCAGAGAACAGGCGCTTCTCCTGGCACAGTAACGAACACTTAGTTTCAGAGAGAACAATTAGTTTAAAATTGAAATAAGTTTCGCATCTGGAGTTTCGTCTCTCACAAGGTCGACCACCTAGTTTCGTCGAACATATACGGTTTCGAGTGGCATCGCCACAGATTACAGAGAACAGGCGTTTCTCCTGGCACAGTATCGAACACTTAGTTTCAGCTAGAACAATTAGTTTAAAATGGCACTAAGTTTCGCGTCTGGAGTTTCTTTTCTCACAAGGTCGGCCACTCAGTTTCGTCGAACACATAGCGTTTCGAGCGGCATCGCCACAGATTTCAGAGAACAGCCGCTTCTCCTGGCACGGTATCGAACACTTAGTGTCAGATAGAAAAATTAGTTTAAAATGGAACTCAGTTTCGCATCTGGAGTTTCCTCTCTCAGAAGGTCGACCACTTAGTTTCGTCGAACACATACGGTTTCGAGTGGCATCGCCACAGATATCAGAGAACAGGCGCTTCTCCTGGCACGGTATCGAACCCTTAGTTTCAGATAGAACAATTAGTTCAAAATGGAACTAGTTTCGCATCTGTAGTTTCCTCTCTCACAAGGTCGGCCATTTAGTTTCGTCGAACACATACGGTTTCGAGTGGCATCGCCACAGATTTCAGAGAACAGCAACTTCTCCTGGCACAGTATCGAACACTTAATTTCAGATGGAACAATTAGTTTAAAATGGAACTAAGTTTCGGATCTGGAGATTCCTCTCCCACAAGGTCGACCACTTAGTTACAGTCGAACACATACGGTTTCGAGTGGCATCGCCACAGATTTCAGAGAACAGGCGCCTCTCCTGGCATGGTAACGAACACTTAGTTTCAGATAGAACAATTACTTTAAAATGGAACTAAGTTTCGCATCTGGAGTTTCCCCTCCCACAAGGTCGACCACTTAGTTTCGTCGAACACATACGGTTTCGAGTGGCACCGCCACAGATTTCAGAGAACAGGCGCTTCTCCTGGCACAGTATCGAACACTTGGTTTCAGATAGAGCAATTAGTTTAAAGTGGAACTAAGTTTCGCATCTGGAGATTCTCCTCTCACAAGGTCGACCACTTAGTTTCGTCGACAACTTAGTTTCGTCGAACACATACGGTTTCGAGTGGCATCGCCACAGATTTCAGAGAACAGGCGCTTCTCCTGGCACGGTATCGAACCCTTAGTTTCACATAGAACAATTAGTTCAAAATGGAACTAGTTTCGCATCTGTAGTTTCCTCTCTCACAAGGTCGGCCACTTAGTTTCGTCGAACACATACGGTTTCGAGTGGCATCGCCACAGATTTCAGAGAACAGCAGCTTCTCCTGGCACAGTATCGAACACTTAATTTCAGATGGAACAATTAGTTTAAAATGGAACTAAGTTTCGGATCTGGAGATTCCTCTCCCACAAGGTCGACCACTTAGTTACAGTCGAACACATACGGTTTCGAGTGGCATCGCCACAGATTTCAGAGAACAGGCGCTTCTCCTGGCACCGTATCGACCACTTTGTTTCAGATAGAAAAATTAGTTTAAAATGGAACTCAGTTTCGCATCTGGAGTTTCCTCTCTCAGAAGGTCGACCACTTAGTTTCGTCGAACACATACGGTTTCGAGTGGCATCGCCACAGATTTCAGAGAACAACAGCTTCTCCTGGCACAGTATCGAACACTTAGTTTCTGCTAGAATATTTAGTTTTAGATGAAAATATGTTTCGCATCTGGAGTTTCCTCTTTCACAAGGCGACCACTTAGTTTCGTCGAACACATACGGTTTCGAGTGGCATCGCCACAGATTTCAGAGAACAGGCGCTTCTCCTGGCACCGTATCGAACACTTAGTTTCAGAGAGAACAATTAGTTTAAAATGGAACTAAGTTTCGGATCTGGAGATTCCTCTCCCACAAGGTCGACCACTTAGTTACAGTCGAACACATACGGTTTCGAGTGGCATCGCCACAGATTTCAGAGAACAGGCGCTTCTCCTGGCACAGTATCGAACACTTAGTTTCAGAGAGAACAATTAGTTTAAAATGGAACTAAGTTTCGCATCTGGAGCTTCCTCTCTCACAAGGTCGGCCACTTAGTTTCGTCGAACACATACGGTTTCGAGTGGCATCGCCACAGATTTCAGAGAACAGGCGCCTCTCCTGGCATGGTAACGAACACTTAGTTTCAGATAGAACAATTAGTTTAAAATGGAACTAACTTTCGCATCTGGAGTTTCCTCTCTCAGAAGGTCGACCACTTAGTTTCGTCGAACACATACGGTTTCGAGTGGCAACGCCACAGATTTCAGAGAACAGGCGCTTCTCCTGGCACAGTATCGAACACTTAGTTTCAGAGAGAACAATTAGTTTAAAATGGAACTATGTTTCGCATTTGGAGTTTCCTCTCTCCCAAGGTGGACCACTTAGTTTCGTCAAACACATACGGTTTCCACTGGCATCGCCACAGATTTCAGAGAACAAGCGCTTCTCCTGGCACAGTATCGAACACTTAGTTTCAGAGAGAACAATTAGTTTAAAATGGAAATAATTTTCGCATCTGGAGTTTCCTCTCTCACAAGGTTGACCACCTAGTTTCGTCGAACATATACGGTTTCCACTGGCATCGCCACAGATTTCAGAGAACAGGCGCTTCTCCTGGCACAGTAACGAACACTTAGTTTCAGAGAGAACAATTAGTTTAAAATTGAAATAAGTTTCGCATCTGGAGTTTCGTCTCTCACAAGGTCGACCACCTAGTTTCGTCGAACATATACGGTTTCGAGTGGCATCGCCACAGATTACAGAGAACAGGCGTTTCTCCTGGCACAGTATCGAACACTTAGTTTCAGCTAGAACGATTAGTTTAAAATGGAACTAAGTTTCGCATCTGGAGTTTCCTCTCCCACAAGGTCGACCACTTAGTTTCCTCGAACACATACCGTTTCGAGCGGCATCGCCACAGATTTCAGAGAACAGCCGCTTCTCCTGGCACGGTATCGAACACTTAGTGTCAGATAGAAAAATTAGTTTAAAATGGAACTCAGTTTCGCATCTGGAGTTTCCTCTCTCAGAAGGTCGACCACTTAGTTTCGTCGAACACATACGGTTTCGAGTGGCATCGCCACAGATATCAGAGAACAGGCGCTTCTCCTGGCACGGTATCGAACCCTTAGTTTCAGATAGAACAATTAGTTCAAAATGGAACTAGTTTCGCATCTGTAGTTTCCTCTCTCACAAGGTCGGCCACTTAGTTTCGTCGAACACATACGGTTTCGAGTGGCATCGCCACAGATTTCAGAGAACAGCAGCTTCTCCTGGCACAGTATCGAACACTTAATTTCAGATGGAACAATTAGTTTAAAATGGAACTAAGTTTCGGATCTGGAGATTCCTCTCCCACAAGGTCGACCACTTAGTTACAGTCGAACACATACGGTTTCGAGTGTCATCGCCACAGATTTCAGAGAACAGGCGCCTCTCCTGGCATGGTAACGAACACTTAGTTTCAGATAGAACAATTAGTTTAAAATGGAACTAACTTTCGCATCTAGAGTTTCCTCTCACAGAAGGTCGACCACTTAGTTTCGTCGAACACATACGGTTTCGAGTAGCATCGCCACCGATTTCAGAGAACAGGCCCTTCTCCTGGCACAGTATCGAACACTTAGTATCAGATAGAACAATTACTTTAAAATGGAACTAAGTTTCGCATTTGGAGTTTCCTCTCTCCCAAGGTGGACCACTTAGTTTCGTCAAACACATACGGTTTCGAGTGGCAACGCCACAGATTTCAGAGAACAGGCGCTTCTCCTGGCACAGTATCGAACACTTAGTTTCAGAGAGAACAATTAGTTTAAAATGGAACTATGTTTCGCATTTGGAGTTTCCTCTCTCCCAAGGTGGACCACTTAGTTTCGTCAAACACAAACGGTTTCCACTGGCATCGCCACAGATTTCAGAGAACAAGCGCTTCTCCTGGCACAGTATCGAACACTTAGTTTCAGATGGAACAATTAGTTTAAAATGGAACTAAGTTTCGGATCTGGAGATTCCTCTCCCACAAGGTCGACCACTTAGTTACAGTCGAACACATACGGTTTCGAGTGGCATCGCCACAGATTTCAGAGAACAGGCGCTTCTCCTGGCACCGTATCGACCACTTTGTTTCAGATAGCAAAATTAGTTTAAAATGGAACTCAGTTTCGCATCTGGAGTTTCCTCTCTCAGAAGGTCGACCACTTAGTTTCGTCGAACACATACGGTTTCGAGTGGCATCGCCACAGATTTCAGAGTACAACAGCTTCTCCTGGCACAGTATCGAACACTTAGTTTCTGCTAGAATATTTAGTTTTAGATGAAAGTATGTTTCGCATCTGGAGTTTCCTCTTTCACAAGGCGACCACTTAGTTTCGTCGAACACATACGGTTTCGAGTGGCATCGCCACAGATTTCAGAGAACAGGCGCTTCTCCTGGCACCGTATCGAACACTTAGTTTCAGAGAGAACAATTAGTTTAAAATGGAAATAAGTTTCGCATCTGGAGCTTCCTCTCTCACAAGGTGGACCACTTAGTTTCGTCGAACACATACGGTTTCGAGTAGCATCGCCACTGATTTCAGAGAACAGGCGCTTCTCCTGGCACAGTATCGAACACTTAGTTTCAGAGAGAACAATTAGTTTAAAATGGAACTATGTTTCGCATTTGGAGTTTCCTCTCTCCCAAGGTGGACCACTTAGTTTCGTCAAACACATACGGTTTCCACTGGCATCGCCACAGATTTCAGAGAACAGGCGCTTCTCCTGGCACAGTATCGAACACTTAGTTTCAGAGAGAACAATTAGTTTAAAATGGAACTAAGTTTCGCATCTGGAGCTTCCTCTCTCACAAGGTCGGCCACTTAGTTTCGTCGAACACATACGGTTTCGAGTGGCATCGCCACAGATTTCAGAGAACAGGCGCCTCTCCTGGCATGGTAACGAACACTTAGTTTCAGAGAGAACAATTAGTTTAAAATGGAACTAACTTTCGCATCTGGAGTTTCCTCTCTCAGAAGGTCGACCACTTAGTTTCGTCGAACACATACGGTTTCGAGTGGCAACGCCACAGATTTCAGAGAACAGGCGCTTCTCCTGGCACAGTATCGAACACTTAGTTTCAGAGAGAACAATTAGTTTAAAATGGAACTATGTTTCGCATTTGGAGTTTCCTCTCTCCCAAGGTGGACCACTTAGTTTCGTCAAACACATACGGTTTCCACTGGCATCGCCACAGATTTCAGAGAACAAGCGCTTCTCCTGGCACAGTATCGAACACTTAGTTTCAGAGAGAACAATTAGTTTAAAATGGAAATAAGTTTCGCATCTGGAGTTTCCTCTCTCACAAGGTTGACCACCTAGTTTCGTCGAACATATACGGTTTCCACTGGCATCGCCACAGATTTCAGAGAACAGGCGCTTCTCCTGGCACAGTAACGAACACTTAGTTTCAGAGAGAACAATTAGTTTAAAATTGAAATAAGTTTCGCATCTGGAGTTTCGTCTCTCACAAGGTCGACCACCTAGTTTCGTCGAACATATACGGTTTCGAGTGGCATCGCCACAGATTACAGAGAACAGGCGTTTCTCCTGGCACAGTATCGAACACTTAGTTTCAGCTAGAACGATTAGTTTAAAATGGAACTAAGTTTCGCATCTGGAGTTTCCTCTCCCACAAGGTCGACCACTTAGTTTCGTCGACAACTTAGTTTCGTCGAACACATACGGTTTCGAGTGGCATCGCCACAGATTTCAGAGAACAGGCGCTTCTCCTGGCACGGTATCGAACCCTTAGTTTCAGATAGAACAATTAGTTCAAAATGGAACTAGTTTCGCATCTGTAGTTTCCTCTCTCACAAGGTCAGCCACTTAGTTTCGTCGAACACATACGGTTTCGAGTGGCATCGCCACAGATTTCAGAGAACAGCAGCTTCTCCTGGCACAGTATCGAACACTTAATTTCAGATGGAACAATTAGTTTAAAATGGAACTAAGTTTCGGATCTGGAGATTCCTCTCCCACAAGGTCGAACACTTAGTTACAGTCGAACACATACGGTTTCGAGTGGCATCGCCACAGATTTCAGAGAACAGGCGCTTCTCCTGGCACAGTGTCGAACACATAGTTTCAGATAGAACAATTAGGTTAAAATGGAACTAAGTTTCGCATCTGGAGTTTCCTCTCTTACAAGGTCGACCACTTAGTTTCGTGGAACACATACGGTTTCGAGTGGCATCGCCACAGATTTCAGAGAACAGGCGATTCTCTGGCACAGTATCGAACACTTAGTTTCAGATAGAACAATTATTTTAAAATGGAACTATGTTCCGCATCTTGTGAATCCTCCCTCACAAGGTCAATCACTTAGTTTCGTCGAACACATACGGTTTCGAGTGGCCTCGCCACAGATTTCAGAGAACAGGCGCTTCGCCTGTCACATTATCGAAAACTCAGGTTCAGATGGAACATTTAGTTTAAAATGGAACTATGTTTCGCTTCTGGAGTTTCCTCTCTCACAAGGTCGACCACTTAGTTTCGTTGAACACATACGGCTTCGAGTGGCATCGCCACAGATTTCAGAGAACAGTCGCTTCTCCTGGCACAGTATCGAGCACTTAGTTTCAGATACAACAATTAGTTTAAAATGGAACAAAGTTTGGCATCTGGAGTTTCCTCTCTCACAAGGTCGACCATTTAGATTCGTCGGACACATACGGTTTCGAGTGGCATCGCCACAGATTTCTGAGACCAGGCGCTTCTTCTGGCACAGTATCGAACACATAGTTTCAGATAGAACAATTAGTTTAAAATGGAACTAAGTTTCGCATCTGGAGTTTCCTCTTTCACAAGGTCGGCCACTTAGTTTCGTCGAACACATACGGTTTCGATTGGCATCACCACAGATTTCAGAGAACAGGCGCTTCTCCTGGCACAGTATCGAACACTTAGATTCAGAAGGAACAATTGCTTTAAAATGGAACTAAATTTCGCATCTGGAGTTTCCTCTCTCAAAAGGTCGACCATTTAGTTCCGTCGAACACATACGGTTTCGAGTAGCATCGCCACAGATTTCAGAGAACACGCGCTTCTCCAGGCACAGTATCGAACTCTTTCAGATAGAACAATTAGTTTAAAATGGTACTAAGTTTCGCATTTGGAGTTTCTTCCCGCACAAGGCGACCACTTAGTCTCGCCGAACACATACGGTTTCGAGTGGCATCGCCACAGATTTCAGAGAACAGGCGATTCTCTGGCACAGTATCGAACACTTAGTTTCAGATAGAACAATTATTTTAAAATGGAACTATGTTCCGCATCTTGTGAATCCTCCCTCACAAGGTCAATCACTTAGTTTCGTCGAACACATACGGTTTCGAGTGGCCTCGCCACAGATTTCAGAGAACAGGCGCTTCGCCTGTCACATTATCGAAAACTCAGGTTCAGATGGAACATTTAGTTTAAAATGGAACTATGTTTCGCTTCTGGAGTTTCCTCTTTCACAAGGTCGACCACTTAGTTTCGTTGAACACATACGGCTTCGAGTGGCATCGCCACAGATTTCAGAGAACAGTCGCTTCTCCTGGCACAGTATCGAGCACTTAGTTTCAGATACAACAATTAGTTTAAAATGGAACAATGTTTGGCATCTGGAGTTTCCTCTCTCACAAGGTCGACCATTTAGATTCGTCGGACACATACGGTTTCGAGTGGCATCGCCACAGATTTCTGAGACCAGGCGCTTCTTCTGGCACAGTATCGAACACATAGTTTCAGATAGAACAATTAGTTTAAAATGGAACTAAGTTTCGCATCTGGAGTTTCCTCTTTCACAAGGTCGGCCACTTAGTTTCGTCGAACACATACGGTTTCGATTGGCATCACCACAGATTTCAGAGAACAGGCGCTTCTCCTGGCACAGTATCGAACACTTAGATTCAGAAGGAACAATTGCTTTAAAATGGAACTAAATTTCGCATCTGGAGATTCCTCTCTCAAAAGGTCGACCATTTAGTTCCGTCGAACACATACGGTTTCGAGTAGCATCGCCACAGATTTCAGAGAACACGCGCTTCTCCAGGCACAGTATCGAACTCTTTCAGATAGAACAATTAGTTTAAAATGGTACTAAGTTTCGCATTTGGAGTTTCTTCCCGCACAAGGCGACCACTTAGTCTCGTCGAACACATACGGTTTCGAGTGGCATCGCCACAGATTTCAGAGAACAGGCGATTCTCTGGCACAGTATCGAACACTTAGTTTCAGATAGAACAATTATTTTAAAATGGAACTATGTTCCGCATCTTGTGAATCCTCCCTCACAAGGTCAATCACTTAGTTTCGTCGAACACATACGGTTTCGAGTGGCCTCGCCACAGATTTCAGAGAACAGGCGCTTCGCCTGTCACATTATCGAAAACTCAGGTTCAGATGGAACATTTAGTTTAAAATGGAACTATGTTTCGCTTCTGGAGTTTCCTCTCTCACAAGGTCGACCACTTAGTTTCGTTGAACACATACGGCTTCGAGTGGCATCGCCACAGATTTCAGAGAACAGTCGCTTCTCCTGGCACAGTATCGAGCACTTAGTTTCAGATACAACAATTAGTTTAAAATGGAACAATGTTTGGCATCTGGAGTTTCCTCTCTCACAAGGTCGACCATTTAGATTCGTCGAACACATACGGTTTCGAGTGGCATCGCCACAGATTTCTGAGACCAGGCGCTTCTTCTGGCACAGTATCGAACACATAGTTTCAGATAGAACAATTAGTTTAAAATGGAACTAAGTTTCGCATCTGGAGTTTCCTCTTTCACAAGGTCGGCCACTTAGTTTCGTCGAACACATACGGTTTCGATTGGCATCACCACAGATTTCAGAGAACAGGCGCTTCTCCTGGCACAGTATCGAACACTTAGATTCAGAAGGAACAATTGCTTTAAAATGGAACTAAATTTCGCATCTGGAGTTTCCTCTCTCAAAAGGTCGACCATTTAGTTCCGTCGAACACATACGGTTTCGAGTAGCATCGCCACAGATTTCAGAGAACACGCGCTTCTCCAGGCACAGTATCGAACTCTTTCAGATAGAACAATTAGTTTAAAATGGTACTAAGTTTCGCATTTGGAGTTTCTTCCCGCACAAGGCGACCACTTAGTCTCGTCGAACACATACGGTTTCGAGTGGCATTGCCACAGATTTCAGGGAGCAGGCGCTTCTCCTGGCACAGTATCGAACACATAGTTTCAGATAGAACAATTAGTCAAAATGGTACTATGTTTCGCATCTGGAGTTTCCTCTCTCACAAGGTCGACCACTTAGTTTCGTTGAACACATACGGTTTCGAGTGGCAACGCCACAGATTTCAGAGAACAGGCGCTTCTCCTGGCAGAGTATCGAACACTTAGTTTCAGAGAGAACAATTAGTTTAAAATGGAACTATGTTTCGCATTTGGAGTTTCCTCTCTCCCAAGGTGGACCACTTAGTTTCGTCAAACACATACGGTTTCCAGTGGCATCGCCACAGATTTCAGAGAACAGGCGCTTCTCTTGGCACAGTATCAAACACTTAGTTTCAGATAGAACAATTAGTGTAAAATGGAACTAAGTTTTGCATCTGGAGTTTCCTCTCCCACAATGTCGACCACCTAGTTTCGTCGAACATATACGGTTTCGAGTAACATCGCCACAGATTTCAAAGAACAGGCGCTTCTCCTGGCACAGTATCGAGCACTTAGTATCAGATAGAACAATTACTTTAAAATGGAACTAAGCTTCGCATCTGGACTTTCCTCTCTCACAAGGTGGACCACTGAGTTTCGTCGAACACATACGGTTTCGAGTAGCATCGCCACTGATTTCAGAGAACAGGCGCTTCTCCTGGCACAATATCGAACACTTAGTTCCAGATAGATCAATTAGTTTAAAATGGAACAATGTTTCGCATCTGGAGTTTCCTTTCGCACAAGGTCGACGACTTAATTTCGTCGAACACATACGGTTTCGAGTGGCATCGCCAGAGATTTCAGAGAACAGGCGCTTCTCCTGGAAGAGTATCGAACACATAGTTTCAGATAGAACAATTAGTTTAAAATGGAACTAAGTTTCGCTTCTGGAGTTTCCTCTCTCAGAAGGTCGACCACTTAGTTTCGTCGAACACATAAGGTTTCGAGTAGCACCGCGACAGATTTCAGAGAACAGGCGCTTCTCCTGGCACAGTATCGAACACTTAGTTTCAGATAGAACAATTAGTTTAAACGGAACTAAGTTTCGCATTTGGAGTTTCTTCCCGCACAAGGCGACCACTTAGTCTCGTCGAACACATACGGTTTCGAGTGGCATTGCCACAGATTTCAGGGAGCAGGCGCTTCTCCTGGCACAGTATCGAACACATAGTTTCAGATAGAACAATTAGTCAAAATGGTACTATGTTTCGCATCTGGAGTTTCCTCTCTCACAAGGTCGACCACTTAGTTTCGTTGAACACATACGGTTTCGAGTGGCAACGCCACAGATTTCAGAGAACAGGCGCTTCTCCTGGCAGAGTATCGAACACTTAGTTTCAGAGAGAACAATTAGTTTAAAATGGAACTATGTTTCGCATTTGGAGTTTCCTCTCTCCCAAGGTGGACCACTTAGTTTCGTCAAACACATACGGTTTCCAGTGGCATCGCCACAGATTTCAGAGAACAGGCGCTTCTCTTGGCACAGTATCAAACACTTAGTTTCAGATAGAACAATTAGTGTAAAATGGAACTAAGTTTTGCATCTGGAGTTTCCTCTCCCACAATGTCGACCACCTAGTTTCGTCGAACATATACGGTTTCGAGTAACATCGCCACAGATTTCAAAGAACAGGCGCTTCTCCTGGCACAGTATCGAGCACTTAGTATCAGATAGAACAATTACTTTAAAATGGAACTAAGCTTCGCATCTGGACTTTCCTCTCTCACAAGGTGGACCACTGAGTTTCGTCGAACACATACGGTTTCGAGTAGCATCGCCACTGATTTCAGAGAACAGGCGCTTCTCCTGGCACAATATCGAACACTTAGTTCCAGATAGATCAATTAGTTTAAAATGGAACAATGTTTCGCATCTGGAGTTTCCTTTCGCACAAGGTCGACGACTTAATTTCGTCGAACACATACGGTTTCGAGTGGCATCGCCAGAGATTTCAGAGAACAGGCGCTTCTCCTGGAAGAGTATCGAACACATAGTTTCAGATAGAACAATTAGTTTAAAATGGAACTAAGTTTCGCTTCTGGAGTTTCCTCTCTCAGAAGGTCGACCACTTAGTTTCGTCGAACACATAAGGTTTCGAGTAGCACCGCGACAGATTTCAGAGAACAGGCGCTTCTCCTGGCACAGTATCGAACACTTAGTTTCAGATAGAACAATTAGTTTAAACGGAACTAATTTTCGCAACTGGAGTTTCCTCTCTCGCAAGGTCGACCATTTAGATTCGTCGAACACATACGGTTTCGAGTGGCATTGCCACAGATTTCAGAGAACAGGCGCTTCTCCTGGCACAGTGTCGAACACATAGTTTCAGATAGAACAATTAGTTTAAAATTGAACTATGTTTCGCATCTGGAGTATCCTCTCTCACAAGGTCTCACAAGGTCTCACAAGGTAAAACTGCTAAATTACAAAAGGCGTAGCTATTTGTGCTGAAGAGTCAACACGAATTGTCGTGTGTTAGTCTCTATTCAGTTTCACAATGTGCTAACAAGTTTGAAGCTAAAAGCAGTATTAACCGAAGCACGATCGAAAGTCGATGCGCTCCTTGCTAATTGCTACTGAGGACTCTCTAGTAGCAACTATCTGCTGACGATTCTCCGGAATCAACTGTCTCGGAGGACTATCTAGAAGCAACTATCTGTCGGCGACGTTACACCGTCGTCGCCAAGCGCGAACGAATAATTACTCGTTACGCGGCGCTTTCGTCAAACTATATTTTCTTTCTCACTCTCTCTCATCTCCGTTGCTATTTGCAAATTCTAACGTCTCCCCATTACAATATGTAACGGTTAGCCGTTTCGGTCTCTGGTTTCCAACGGTCATGTTCAAAAACAATAATATGCCTATTATTGGGCCTCGATAGTTTTTCTATTTCTTTTTCGAATCACAGCGGTCATATTAACTCGTTAGACTCAAGAAAAAAAAATAATCTATGAGGCTCGTGACCGAGTGAAACAATTAGATGTCACGTATTTAAACAACAGGAGTTGCCAGACTCCCAGCCTTTCCCCCCGAGGGAGCTCGCGCGTTCCCCTTTCCACCTAGGGTGTGGACCTTTGAGAAGGCCCCCAGCCCTGGCTTCCGGATGCCCCCGCAATCCCCTCCCCCCGTGGTCTTAGTTGATCCCCATCGGCCTGCCCGGCATGGTACTACCTACCGGTATAGCCCTTTTTTTTGTACGAGGGGAAATCTTCATAGACACCCCGGTCTCCCTGTGGGGGGGGGGGGGAGGCCGTGGTAGTGCCGGATTCTTACCGGCTAAAACCCCTCGGTGGACTCCAGCCGTGGCGCTTTTTGGGACCCCGAGGCCCTCTTGAGAACTCTGCTCGGGATCCCAGCGCCCGGCCCCTAGAAGGGCCAGTTCAATTTTTGATTTTTGGGGATGCAGTGCGCCCACGACACTGCATCCCCCACCTCGGAACCACCATTCATGGCTGCCTGGGCCCCAACCCAGGCAGCCTGGTGGCTCCGGCGGCTATTACATAGCCGCCGCGGCAGCTGGCGGAGCCGGGGCTCTCCGTCCCCGCCTTCGCCCCCTTCCTTCAGGGTCCGCGGCTTCGCAGGCCCTTTCCGCGGCCTCCTTCCGTGATATTACCTGTTCACAGAAGGAGGCTACCGCTCCCCATGACCTCTCGCCGCTCACCAATGCCTTGACGACGGCTTGCAGCGACAGGTCCGGCCCGATGCTCAGACGAAGGACTCGGCGCTCTGCAGCCCAGGAGGGACACTCCTCCACGGTGTGTTGCGCCGAGTCCACGTCCTCCCCGCAATGATGACATTGCGGGGTGGGCTCCCTTCCGATCCTATTCAGGAACTCACCGAAGCAACCATGCCCGGTGAGCACCTGCGTCAACCGGAAGGTGAGCCTTCCCTCCCACCCCAGCCACTGCTGGAGGACCGGAAGGACGGCCTGCGCCGTCCTTTCTCCGGAGCCGGGCTCCTCCAATTGGCTGCGCCACCTTTCAAAGGTGTGCAGCCGGGCCCGGCTCCTGCCGGCCTCCAGCTCTGACGTTCGGCTTTCCGCCGAGGCCAGCGTCCCTTTCAGGGCCGCGGAGATTTCATATATCTCCGCGGCCTCCGCCGCCTTGAGTTCCCATGGGGGGGAACACCCAAGTAGGGCCGCCGCCCGCTGGGATACGGTGCGGTACCCCCGGACGACCCGCACGGCGAGGGTCCGCTCTGCTCGGCAGAGGAGCTGGCGGTTCCGCCGGCACCCCGCGAGGGACCCCGCCCACGCGGGCGCGCCGTAAAGAGCGGTGCACCGCACCACCCCCTCGTACAGGCGGCGGACGCCCACCTGTGGTCCCCCCAGGTTGGGCAGCAGGCGTCCCAGCGCCGCCGCCGCCTTCTCGACCCGGGGCACAACCTCTTCAAGGTGGGCCCCGAATGACCATTGGCTGTCGAGGGTGACCCCCAGATATTTCATCCGGGTGCCCACCTCGACAGCCTCGTCCCCCACCCGCATTGGCGTGTCCGGTGGGGGGCCCCTCCTAGCCACCTACCGGTATAGCCCGACGGATCCTCGAGATACTAAGCTCCCCCACCACGACAAGGTGAGCACCACGGGGGAGTAGTTCCTAGGACCTGTCTCGTGCCTGTCGCAAGCAATACGCAAGCGAGGAAGTAACTGCATTGTTATTAACGGATGCCTGCTGCGGTCTTAGGATCCCAGACAGAACCCGGTCTTATTTATCGAGAAAGGACGGTAAAACGAGGTACGCGACGCAATTCGGTCATCTGCCATTGATAATTAAAACTCTCACGCCTCAGCTCGTAACAGGGTAGTGGCCTGCTTGTTAATTAGAGGGAGTGTTTTGTAAAGATAACAGGTTTATAAAAGGGGGGGGGAAATACTTGTGTCGTTGAGTGAATATCTGAGGTATTTTGAGGTAATTTGACGTTGGTTTCTGGTCGTCTAAAGTTTAAGTATGATTTGGTTTTCATTTGAATTCGTTAAGAAAGTAAAAGTGAGTTGTATAAAAGCTTGAATGAGATTTGCAGGCAGGTGAAGTTGGGGTGCAAAGAGATCCGCAAAGGGGGGTAATTTGAAGCGTAGAAAGGTGTAAATAGAAGGTAGAAAAGGTTTAGTTGGGAGTGGAGAAGTGGAGAAGAGACTTGAATAAACATTCGTTTAAGTAATTTACGTAAGCAGCAGAGTGAGTTATTAGACTTTGGTTTACAGGTACGTTGTCCAAGGCACAGCTGCTGCAGTCGCAGTGAGAAATGTTTGAAGGATACATCAGGAATAAGAGGAATAAAAGGAATGCATTTGGCTGCGTATATTGGCTGTTTAGAATAAGTATTGGTACCATTGTTTGAAGGTTTATTCAGGTAGAAAGCAAAGTTGGAAGGATGTATGAAAGGAAGCAGGAAGAAATAAAAGAAAAAAAGAGAAATGGCACGAGTTGTGTCTCTCATTTCGTCGCCCCACCCAAAGTGAGATTTGAGCCAGAAGAAAGTTGGAAAAACATTTGTTCCAGATTGATATGAGAAAAGTGGTTGAAAAACAACAGATGTAATGGAGACTTGATGGAGAAAAGAGCTTATAGAAATGAGATTTGCGTAGGAGAGAAGTATATAGAAGCACATTGAAGTGAGATTTGTTTAAAAAAAAAGTAGAGTTAAGTTAGATTTGCCTGAGAGAAAAAGAGAGATGTAAAGGAGATTGTGTTTATAAAAATGTTAAGAAAGTATATGTGATGCAGGTGTGTTTTAGAAATAAGCTGGACTGAATGTTTGATTCTTCTATTTTTATTTTGCAATTTGGTGGAACTTGTTGTATGTGTTGCGTATGCAGTCTCCTAGATCGTTTTTATCTATAGCATAAGCAAGCCCTATGACCTAGGGCTCTAATTTACGAGAGGCCCCAGGCCGAACTACCCCTCACACGTGGGGAGAACTTGAGTCCCGGAGTCCTAAGATAGTGCACTCCCGGGGTGAATTTATGATGCCCGCGTTTCCCAGAAAAACCAAAACCAAACCGAGCCTCCACCCTCTCCTTTCCTTACGCTCCAGCTCCAAAAAATCCTTTAAAAGAGCAACCCATTCCAAAGCAAAGTAGTCTTGAGACACCCGTGGTGTAGTGCCCATATTATTACGTAGTGAGATTGGGACCAAGTTTTGCCTGATTCAGAACAACTGAAGACCACACAAGTCAGGTGAGGTAAGCACTCTCAGGCTCAACTTCAAACATTAACACTAAACAGTTCTGTAAGGGACAAGCCCGCCAATTGTTGTAATTGAACGACCTCGATTTAGATTATATTGTTATTATTTTGAATTTGAATCCTTCGATTATTCACCTTTCTTGCAACCATATTTGTTAGTGAGTAATCCCCATCGAACCGTTCATCCTCACCGCTCAGGGTGGACAAAGAAACAGTACGAGTACCAAATTCATACGTAGACATTACCAACTCGCCCTTGGGCTCGTAACATATGCAAGGAGATGAAAATTTCTAGGAAAGGAAGAAAGTACAGGGGGCTTACCTTAGAATGATTCATGAAAGTCTACGCCAGGATTATTTCTAAAAAAAAACATGATCATTCTTTTGAATCTCTTGAAATGAAAGCATAGTAGTCAAGAAAGTAATAGAGAGAATTCTCATGAATCTCTTGAAATGAAAAGAGTATTAGCATCTCTATCTGTATCTTTTCAAGAGAATTTCAAGAGAATTTCAAGAGAATTTCAAGAGAAACCCTTACTGTTGTAGGTTTTAGAGATTTCTCTTTCCTGATGAGGGAAGAAGAGGAGGTGTGGGGGCTTGCAAGGAGATTGAATTCCCTTGAATATAGAAATGTGCTAGGCCCCTTGGGGGATCTGGTGTATGATCCGAAGGTAGGGTTCCTTCAAGATTAAGAAAAGGAACCTACTGTTTTAAGCTGAGTTTGAGGATTTGGTGACGATCTTGAGAATAAGAGTGAGGGAGCATGCAAGGAAACAGAACAGAAATCTATACAATTTTTAAGAGGACCTGTTTATCTCCTCTATTTGGGGAATGAGGACTATTTTGGAGAATCCATTCAATTTGGTGACTGTGTTGAGGCAGAGAGTGGGGGCTTGGTAGGCAATTATTTTACCATTATTTCATTAGTAAGAATGGAGGATAAAAGGGTGGTGAGAGTGTGCTGGGCCCCTTGGGGGACTTCTTGAAGAATGAGTAAATGGTGGAGGAGTGTTTGGTATTCAAGTCTTCTTGAGGAGATTTTGGACTGCTGAGAAGTCTGGATTTGGAGGGCTTTTTTTAGGGACTTACAAGCTTGAGATTATACTGAAAAGAATGAGGAGGTGGGGCCCTGTAAGGAAATGATTTTCTGTCTCTTTCTCTCTTCGGTTGAGAAAGAAATCAAGAATATGAGGAGGTGGAGGGTCTGAAGGAAATCATTTTACTCACTATTTCAATAATAAAGGTAATTCAAGATAAAACGACAATAGAAGTGTGCTGGGCCCCTTGAGGGACAAGAGTAAGAAAAGTGATATCTGAAATATCTACATGCTTGGGGGACTGGGATTGGAGTGTGTTGATGCTACGTGCTTGGGGGATTGTTTTAAAGAATTCTGTTCAATTTTAAAACCTTCTAAGGAAATCGTTTTGACCACTAGTGGTATCTTTTCTCTGTCAAGAGGACTGAAGAAGTATAGTAGGTGGTATGTGGTATGTGGTATGTGCTAGGGTTCTTGGGGCCTGATAATCTTCGCTCCTTGTGTTTCTTACGCTAAAATTAATGGATAACATAAAGGGGTGGGGTGTTGGAAGGAAATTAAAATCAAGAGAAATGAAGAATAAGGAGTGGGCTAGGTGGTATGTGCTAGGGGTGGGGTACTTGGAATTTTATATATCCCTCAAGATTAAGAAACAGAAATAGGAATGTGCTTGACCCCCTTGGGGGCCTTACTAGGGTGGGGGCTCCTTTGAAGGAATGATCTTCTGTCCTTCTCTATAAATCAATACCATAAAGGGGAGGAGGCATGTAAGGAAATCATTTTCGCAGTATTTGAATATGAAAAGAGTATTCAGATGTGCTAGGAGTGGTGGAATGTGCTAGTTGTAGAGTGTGCGGGAAGATACTCGTTTTCAGAAAGGGGTGGGGTAGAGGACTATTTTCAATTCTTTTTATTTTTATTTTATGGGGAATTTGTACAAGGATTGTGGTTTCTTCTGCATTGTATCTCGTCCTATCGCTTGCGCGAACTACGTCGGAGATCCTCTCTACTTCCTTTCAATTTTATGGTATTTCTTTGGCAATTCTAAAGAAAGGGACCATCTTCGACAATGGATGTTGAGTGAATGAATTCTTTCAGTTTTAGACCTCACGCTAGAAAAATGAGTGTTAATTTTGTGGCCTTACAAGCCTTCAATTGGGATAAATTTTTGTCTCTACTGCCTACTATTTTAAGTCTCAGATTTCTGTCTCCTTTCAAGCCCCATCCTGCTCTTATTTCAATTGTGAAAGATTTCTCTTCCTCTGAAGCCGGTATCCTCAATACTTTTTCAATCTTGAACAGACTTACAGACTTACAGACTTTCTGTTTCTCATTTCATGTGGAGATTTATTTTCGAGATTTCTTTCCCCTCTACTTTCTTCATTTCAAGAGAATTTGATTCTGTTCTTGGAAGTTCTCATTCTCTGTTTTATTCTGTGTGTGTGGACAGATTTTTATTCCTTTTAAGCCTCACTTATTCTTTTTCAATTTCAAGAGAAATCTTGTCGTATTTGGGTCTCAAGAGATTCCACCTACTGTTTTCAGTTTGGACAGATTTCTTTTAATCTTCAGATATTTCTGACTCCTTACAAGCCTGATATTTTCTTTATTTGAAAGGATATTAGTCCCTGAGAAGTTTCAGACATGAGTGGTTTACCTCTCGGTTTTAGTTCTAGGGGGACCTTGTGGACGATCTTGAGAATTTTGTAAGGAGACAGATTTCTGTACATTAGGACAGGGGGAGTAGGGTATGCTTGAATTCTGGTGGTGATTTTGTGAGGACTGTTTTGTAAAAATAACAGAATTCTGTTGTATCTTGGAAGAGAGGGTGGGGACTTGGAAGGAGACAGAAATCGGAATCAATTTTGAGAAAGATGATAATTCAAGAAAGGGGTGGGGGTTTGGAGGGAGACTGACTTTTGGGTTGAGTTTGGGACCTTGGAAGGAAACGATTTTCTGTCTCTTTCTGTTTTAAGTAGAAGAGAATTCTGTTGAATGTTGGGACCTTGTAAGGAAATGATCTTCTATCTCTTACTGTTCTTAAAAAGGGTGGGGGTTTAGAAGGAAAGAGATTGACTTACTATTTCAAGTGTGTTGGGCCCTCTTGGGGGATCTTTAGTATTTGGGACTGAGATTCCATACAATTTGGAGTAGGAGATGGGAGGTCTTAAGGAAAAGATTTTCAAGTTAAATTAAGAATAAAAGGATGGAAGGGTACTAGCAGATAGGAGTGAGCTGGGACAGAATCCCTTTCAATTTTAGAACCTTCTAAGGAAAGAGTTTTTGTTAGTAGTTCTATCTTCTTCTGATCCCCCACTACTTTACCTTTCCCTCAAAATTGGGAGACTGGCGATGCGCTAGGATTTGGGACTTAATGGTCTGTCTCTTTCTCTCTTTGGTAAGAAAGAATGGATATTATGAAGGGGTAGGGTGTTGCAAGGAAAGGGTTTTCCTACTATTTGAATAATAAGAAAGAGTATTCGGAGATTGGATTCTGAAGAATGGGGGACTGTTTTGGGATGCGGGTCTTGGGAAGAACTGATCTTCTCTGTTAAGTATTTGGCATTTTAAGAATAAGGAGTAAGAGTAGGCTAGTACTAGTTTCTCTTGGGGGTTTGTCATCTTCTATCTTTCTCTATCTTAGGGTAAAATTAATCGATATCATAAAGGGGTGGGGTGTTGTAAGGAAATGATTTTACCTGCAGAACTTCAAGAATAAATAAATACTATGGGATTCTGCTAGGACTAGGTGGTGGGGGATCGTTCTTTTTGCGGGAGGAGTGGGGGACTAGCTTGAGTTCTTTTTTTTTATGGGGCTTTTGTATCTGGTTGGTAGAATTTCCTGAACCTCCTTCTATTTTGTGATTGCCGTTCCATCTCATCGCTTATCCGAACTAAGTCACAGATCCTCTTACTTCTGTCTTCCTTTCAATTTTTGGTATTTCCTTGGCAATTCTGGAGAAGAAATGGACCATATCTTACACATTCGATGTTGAATGGATAGTCTTTCCCTTTCAAATCTCTTTTTGAGTGCTAGTTTTGTCCTCATCTCCTACTGTTTCTATTTCTGCCGAATTAATTCTCTCCTCTTCGATTTTTAGTATCTTCCTGATCAATTTTTAAGTGGATGAATGGAGAAATGAAGAAATCAAGCAAAAACGAAGTTATTTTATTCGGAATACACACTGAATTCTTTCAATTTTTAACCTTATTCTCTTCTTTCTATACAAGTTGGGGAGATGATCAGTATTCAAAAGTTTAAGTGAGACTAAAAACTCTCAGGTATTTTGGACTTTTGTTGGAGATATAATTTGGAAGAGTAAGCAAATTTTGATGAAATCTTGCCGAAATTTTAAAGTGACTGTTTTGAGAAATAATTGGGAGCGAACCTTTGATTATCGAAGAGTTCGAATGGAGAATTTGATGGATTTTAGAGAAGACCATGGTGGATGTTCAATTTGAAAGAATTTTTGACCATGTTCCGTCAGACAATCTTCTCTTTTCTTAGGTCTCCACTCTTTATTCTTTTTCAATTTGAAGACATTTCTCACTGCTTGGAAGTCCAAGAAAGATGAATACAATGTGGAGACTCTTTAGAGACTGTGATAGCTTCAATTAGGAGTGTGTTGGGGTAGGAGGTGAGAGCTTGTAAGGAGCCAGAATTCTGTTCAATGTTAAAGAATTAAAGACGGTTGGCTGGTGGATGGCGATCTGTGGAGGACTTTTTCTGTTTTAAGTGGATGGAGACGCTTAGGACTATCTGGAGAATTTTGGGATGGCCTGTGGGTAACTGGGTTGAGGAATGGATGTTGTATGGGCTTTTGGGACTGAGTTTGCTGACTGGTGGCGATTTTGAGGATTGAAAATTTAAGAGGAAGTGGGGGCATGGAAGGAGATGAAATTCGGTTGAAGATTGGGACCTTCGAAGGAAAGGGTCTTCTATCTCTTTCTGTTTTAAGACTTGGAGAAAGAAGAATGAAATGGGTGACTGTTTGAGACTGGAGATTGGAAAGATGAGGTGGAGGATTGTAAAGAGAGAGATATCTGGGTTCAGTTTGGGCCTTGTAAGGAAATGATTTTCTGTCTCTTTCTGTTTTAAGACTTGGAGAAATCTCTGTTTTACTACTATTTTTGAAGAAGAATGAATTGGGAGTGTGTTGGGATTCTCGAGAGTTTGGAGTGTGCTAATTTATTTGAAGGACCCTTTGGAGAATCTTTTAGACAATATTTGAGAGGATCTTTTTATCTTACGGGAGTTAAAGAAAAGTAGTTGAAGTGTGCTGGACCCCTCGGGGGGTTGGGAGGCTTTTTTTTTTTGAGAATGTTATGCCTTGAAGATTAAGACAAGAAATAAGTGGAGGTATGTAAGGAGTCAGATTTTTGTGGAATTTCGGACCTTGTAAGGAAAGAGTTTTTACTACTAGTTCTTTCTCTTTCGAATCTCCCACTCCTTCTCTCTTTCAAGATTGGAAATGTGCTAGACCCCTTGGGGGACGGATCTTCTGCTTTCAAGACTGAGACAAGAAATAAGAGACGAATGAGAATGCTCTTCAATTTTAAGACCTTGGAAGGAAAGAGTTTTTGAGAGTAGCTGTATCTCTTTTTAATCCCCCACTTTTTTTTCCTCTAAAAACTGAAGTGTGCTAGATGGTGTGCGGTATATGCTGGGTGGGGGGTATTGGGCCTCATGATCTTCTGTCTCTGTCTTTCTTATGTCAAAATTAATCGATAACATGAAGGGGTGGAGGCATGCAAGGAAATGATTTTACTCTCAAGAATTTAAGATAATGTAAAATAATGTAGTATGGAATTGTGCTAGTAGTGGGGAAAGGGATATGTGCTAGGAGGTGGGGTGGGACTAGGGACTTGAAATTGATATCCCTCAAGATTACGAAAGAATGGGGACTAATGGCAATTTTAACTGAACTACTATGAGAATGTGCTGCGGTTTTGGGGTGGGTGTTAGTACTAGAATGGATCTGTGCATGCAGTTCAAGAAAGTGGTGGGGATACAAATTCCCGTTCAATTTTGAGACCTTGGAAAGAAATCATCTCTTTTTTTTGCTACTATTTCTCTTTCTTTGTAACCCCCCACTCCGACGATAAAATGCGCTGGAGGGCTTGGGGACTTCTAATCTTCTATCCTTCTCTATAAATCAATACGATAAAGGGGAGGAGGCGCTTAAGGAAATCATTTTCGGGAGTATTCGGAATTCATAAGAATATTGGGGTGTGCTGGACCACTGGGGGTGCTAGGAAGTGAGGAAGGACTCTTTTTGGTGGGATTGGGGGGACTAGTTGCACTTCATTTCCTTTTGTTCCTTTTGTAATTGGCGATTTTGTATCTGGATAGTAGAATTTTGCTGAACTGTCTCTCCATCTCCCCGCTTGCGCGACCTAAATCAGAGATTCCCTTTGACTTGTTTCGCGCGCGCTAAAATTTTTATTTCAGTGTTCTTCTTGGATTTTAGTTTTTTTTTCTTTCACTGTTTTAGATTTTTTTTTAATGATTTTGAATTGTTTTTTTTCTTCCTGTTTTGAATTGTGTGTGTTTTTTTTCTTTTTTTAACTGTGTTTTTGTTTTGTTTTGTTCTTTTGATTTGAATTTGGTTTTGTTTTCTTTTCTAGATTTATTTTTGCTTTCCGTTTTTTTTTTCCTTTGGACTTTTGTATTTTCTTTTCTCTTTGAATTTGTTTTGTTTCTTTTTCGAACTATTATTACCTCGTATTTGTTGATTATTTCAAGTTATTTTATTGCAGATATGTGTGGTTTTGGAATAAATTATCTATCTTATTCTACTTCTGATGTGGAGGAAGGTTTCGGAAGTAATGACAACGCTGTTCGGGGTACGGACCTTATATACCTTTTATTCACTGACACTTACAATATTTATCGGTTATTTCTGTTTATTATATTCAAGTCAAAGGTTATTTATGCGTGGACAATGTTTATTTACTGGGTTAGGTCCGGGTTAGGTCCGGGTTAGGTCTGGGTTAGGTCCGGGTTAGGTCTGGGTTAGGTCTGGGTTAGGTCTGGGTTAGGTCTGGGTTAGGTCCGGGTTAGGTCTGGGTTAGGTCTGGGTTAGGTCCGGGTTAGGTCTGGGTTAGTAACGCTGTAATAGGCTACGGGGTGGCCTTATGCACCCGAAACCCGGCACAGATCAGAGGCATGTACCCACCCTCGTGGTGGGGGGCTGACGACCGCCGCCGGTATAGGCTGCGTGGTGGCCTGAAGCACCCGACCTCCGGCCCGGATTAAAAGGCAATTTCCCACCCTGATTCATGGTGGGAGCTGACGAAATACCGTCAAACAGGCGGCGTGGTGGCCTTATACACCCGACATCCGGCCCGGAATAAAGGCAATTACTCCCCCCTGAGGTGGGAGCCCGCGAAATATCGCAAAAACCGACTACGGGGTGGTCGTTATTTCACCCCGACTTCCGGCCCGGATCAAAGGCAAGTCACTCACCCATGTCAGCGGTGGGAGCTGGCGGAATACCGCCAAATCTCGTAGGCCAGGTTGGACTGTGTCACACAACACCGGAGGACGGAGCGACGCACCTGCCTCCCCCACGTACCTCCCAGGGGCTCCATAACAACGCCCGTGACCGACCAGAGGGACCCGCGAGAGGAATCCAAGGAACGGACTGGGCAGAACCATATGCGCGGAGTCCCGTACGGACGACACGTGGGGGGCAGGAGGGACGCTGCGTTCCCCGATGTGCGATGGGCCCGGGGGTGGCCTCTAAAACACCCTCACCCCCTTGGCGGAGGGGTCTAACCACTGCCAGACTACGGGCAGGAGCCGCCTTAACCAATAGCCCACCAGTCCGCTTCGCGCGTGACAAGTCCCTCGGGACATCAGTCGAACGGAGACGTTTGGCGAGAGGAATAGGGGGCTGCAGGGGAAAACCGAGCCACCTCTGACACCGTACGGTCTCTCCGAAAGGAGCTTGGGGTGTGATTCGGGGTATCCAGTTACCGGGGACACCCAGACTTAAACAAGGTCAGAGAACCTATCTTCGCTCGCCTCGCAACTCTCCAGGCTAACGACCTGGCTCCACAACAAAGCCGCCCTAGTCGGCGCGCGCTGTGAGAGAGAAAGAGCATCGCGGCAGAGGGCCGTATCGCCTCGAGTCGTTGGGCGCATACAATTTAAGTCGGATCGGCGGCTCCCGGTGGGCCAGATCACCCCGGCGTAACACTGCTCTCTCACTCGCGTAGCACGTCGACGCGGCAAAGCGAATCCGCAAACACGCTCGCCCTCCGTCCAACTCGATCGTCTTTAAGACTCTCCTGCCCGCTAGGGGCGGGGTGTCTCAGGAGGCATCGGGCAAGAGGGGCAGTAGCCACAGCGTGGGCGGGGAATCGAAAGCTCACCTGCCTAAACCGCAGGGAACTAAAGAAACTGTTCACGAGCAGGTGTGCGCGCTGCAGCCACCCTTATACTTTAGGTGGCAAGCACTTATCCTCCCACCTGGGTTAACCCCCTGGGAGGCCCACACCCCCCCTTAACATTGACCCCCCGCCATTCCACTACAGACGACTAGGTCTGGGTTAGGTCTGGGTTAGGTCTGGGTTAGGTCTGGGTTAGGTCTGGGTTAGGTCTGGGTTAGGTCTGGGTTAGGTCCGGGTTAGGTCTGGGTTAGGTCTGGGTTAGGTCTGGGTTAGGTCTGGGTTAGGTCTGGGTTAGGTCTGGGTTAGGTCTGGGTTAGGTCTGGGTTAGGTCTGGGTTAGGTCTGGGTTAGGTCTGGGTTAGGTCCGGGTTAGGTCTGGGTTAGGTCCGGGTTAGGTCTGGGTTAGGTCTGGGTTAGGTCTGGGTTAGGTCCGGGTTAGGTCGGGGTTAGGTCTGGGTTAGGTCTGGGTTAGGTCTGGGTTAGGTCTGGGTTAGGTCTGGGTTAGGTCCGGGTTACCGACAGCAATGCCCGGAAGTAACTGTCACCCCCGGCTAGTTAAGGTTAGGATCCTGCACAGCGGTGACAGGTTAGGTCTGGGTTAGGTCTGGGTTAGGTCTGGGTTAGGTCTGGGTTAGGTCTGGGTTAGGTCTGGGTTAGGTCTGGGTTAGGTCTGGGTTAGGTCTGGGTTAGGTCTGGGTTAGGTCTGGGTTAGGTCTGGGTTACCGACAGCAATGCCCGGAAGTAACTGTCACCCCCGGCTAGTTAAGGTTAGGATCCTGCACAGCGGTGACAGGTTAAAAGTAAGGAATGCCGAGAATTTAACAGATAAAGCCAAGTAAAAGAGGTACACCTTTGAGAGGACCCCCCGAAGCTGGACACATCCCTGGCAGTAGATAACCTCACTGCAAGGGGAGGGATGTGTCAAAGTAAGAGGGCACGAACATGAAGGTAGAGAGAAAGGAGAGCAAACACCCACAGCACCGGGTGCCCTACGCCTCGCATGCAAAAGCAAATAGAATAAATAACGAGCATATTGCACTCACCGCCAGGCCGCTTTCTGTAATTCACGCATCCCAGTACCACACCAGAACCTCCAACGCACCCCACACCACCAATCCCACCTGTCGCAGAGGGTAACCTCACCAAAATCACATGGGTACAAGCCACTCCGGCATCGCACAACCCTCCCGATCAGCACCCATAAACGCACCTCCTGTAAAATCAAAGTTGCATTGAAACCACCATTGCCACCCATACCTCATCAATTGCAAATATTCCTACCTGAGTGCAGACGGTATTTTCCACCGAGCTCATCCCACGACCACCTCATAGACTCCCGGGGATGGAGCTGCGCCCTGTAAAATTCCACAAACGCCGTATCAACTCCATCATAACCTCAACCCCGAAAAGGAATCCCCCCTGCGACGTGATAGAATCACCCACCTGTCTCCACATCCCCATGGGGGAAGAAGCGATCCGCATCACGGCCGCTTTTCCTCGTCAATCTCCCGAGATAATCCGCCGTCTCTTCCGGACGAGCAAAACCACCGGCATCCATAACCTCTCCTGCAAGAAGACAGAAAGCGCACCACGCATTTATTACGGTTCGCGCGATAAAATCACCCACCGATCTGCACTACGATTAAAGAAAGACAAGGACCGGCCGAGTCAACAAGTACGCGAATTAAAATCACCGCGTAACGCGAATAAATAAACCTGCACAGATCAGAGCACGAAATTACAGAGTAATTAATTCGCGACCACGTGTCCGGCGAGGCAACGCGACGCGAGAGCCACGCCTGCAGTTTTCCCGCCAATTCGAGCCATCGATTGCATCGCGCGCGCGAGATTCGCAACTAAGAGCGAGAGAGAGGGCGAGCGAGCGTCGGATGGAGTGAGAGGGTGAGGGACCTGGGCGAGGGTCGGCCGGGGAGGAGGGCGGGTAATTCCGACACGCCGGTGAGCGCTCGGTTGTTTTGACGCGTATTGCACCAAAACAAATCGCAAAAATAAACGAAATAGAATCCACACACACATAGAGCCACACCCGTAACCCCGCACACACACATTAAATATTTCGAGAGAGAATGCACCGCGTAAATTGCGGAATAAAATAAAAACGCCGGTAGCACGCGAGCACGTGGTCGAATAAATTAGTTCCGAACAGATCCAACCCCAACGATGGTCAATCTATAGAATAAATTAAACGACGGTGATTCGAACCACCCACGTGTACACGTACTCGGAGCAGGGGCGAATCACCGTCACCGCGTAGAAATGCATGCGAATTAGAATCTCGAATCGAAATAAATAGATCGTACTAACATAGAACACTCTCGCCAGTAACGCGAACGAAATTAAATCCACGAAACGAAGGCACTCCGAAGTAGCGCGACAAATCCAGTTAATTAATAACAGTCAAAACGACAACGAAGCACGTGCACCGGACGATGCATTCGAACGCGTAAAAATACCCCGTAATCGGATGGGTTTGGATCTGGGACTGGATCGAGACGATGATCACGCGACGCACGAGCGATTAATTAACCGATTAATTAACAAACGAAACCCACCGTGCCGCGTTTATCCATCGCTCGTAACAAATTTACACCGGGAGTACACCGTGCAAATCAATCTAGATGCAACTTTAAACAAGTAGCGACGCGTGACACCGGTGACACGCGGCTCGACTACGATTAAAAACAAAAAAGACGGTCCACGGACTACCGCGATTGAGAGCGGAAGACGCGAACTAATCACGGGATAAAGTTCGGGTCGGGTCTGGGGCTGTCTCTCTAATCTTTCTTACATCCCACATACTCTTACTCATTTCTGTCCCTTGATAATCGGCCCCCTCGCAATTAAAATTAAAATTAAAATTAACCTATCGCGTTGATCCTCCGCCAAAGTCGCGGCTCGTTAATCGACCGAACTCCCCCGCGAGTGTATCGCGGATATCACCGTGCAAATCACGCTCCCGCACGTTCCGATGTAGAAGTAGAATTACCTTCGAGTAATCATTACACTCGCGATAAAAAATAACAAGCGCCGTCGCTTCGCGAAGAATTAAAACCCTCGATCACCGAGTCGCGATGCCAATCCTTTCCCTCGATGAAGCACGAACGTTGACATACGAGAGGGGCAACCGCGCCTCGCCGCGAGCCACGCGACGCTCACCGCGCGGAAAAACTTCCGCCGCGTCGGCGGAGAAATTTCGGCGGTGGCGTTAATTGTCTCATCGCGTATCTCTTAACCGCGCGGTCGCGCGACGACGGGGACAAAGTCAGAGAGAATCTCTGACTTCGTCCCCGGAGGAGCGCGACCTTAAAGGCGCGAAAAACTTATCGACAGCCAGTAAGGAAGAATGCCTCCCGCGGACGAGGGGGGAGGGGGATGCGAGCCCATAGACCACCCCCCAACGAATGCGGGAGGATATAAAATAGGCAATTTAAATCCAACAAACCGGGAACTAACTAAAAGAACAGCCCCGAACCGTCAGGCCACCGTAAGAAACGGGGACTGACGCGAAGGTGTACTAGCCTAACAAATGCACAGACATGCACGAAAGGTGCATCGACCCAAACCTCAGATGAGTAACGATAAATAAATAAATGAGGCCCAGCACATGGGCATCATCGGGCAGAGAATAGGATTAAGAATTTTTTCTTCCAGGATCACTTACCTTTCAGACGCAAGAATAAGTGTAGCTGTAAGCATAAATATAAGCAACAATATAAGCAACATAATATATAAGTTACCAAGAACAATAGGCTAAGGTGTAAAATAAGAAGTGACAGTGTAGTTAAGGAAGGTAGTGAATAAGAAGTAAGTGAGCACAAGAAACAACACAGGACCGAGAACCAAAGGGGAAGAAAGGTAGAAGGAGAAGAACAAGGAAACAAACAAGCAAGCAAGGGAAGGAACAAGTACCAACAGGAAGAAAGGGAAAGAAACGCAGGATAAGACGAAGGAGAGGAGGAGAAAATAGGAACAGAAAGAGAGCCACGGGAAAAGGAAAGGAACGGAGATCGAAAAAGGGAAAGGAAAAGGGAAAATCCAAATAGGTAAAGCGTAGAAAAGCAGGGGCGGAACAAACGCTAAGAGACAAGGATAACTACAGAAACCCTATAAGGAGGGGAATGGGCGAACCAGAAGGGAGGCGCAAGCCCCCGACTGACCCAATCTAGCCCAACCAGACCCAGCCCCTAACCCAGCCCCATCCCTATTGGCGGGGAAAGCGGACAAGGGCGGCCTATCCCAGTGAGGCAACCACCGGAGGGATTCACCCCAAGGGATGCACTCAGAGGATAAATAGGCCGACAAATCTAGAAGATTCACACAAGTTTCTGGAGAGTATAGAAGACAGCCACAAAGCCAAAAAGTATACTCACGAGCCAACCAATATCAAAACATGGAAGCTGACAAGGAAATCAACGGAGGCGAAGGAGTCAGAGGACCGACGCCAATAAAGGGGGAGAAAAGCAGGAGACTTCCCAAAATCCTGGAAGACATAATCTTAATTAAGGGTAACGGAGCACCCAAAGGGAAGGGAGCCATCGCCACTAACGCAGTAGCAGCGCCTCCCCACCCCATCACAGAGGAAAACAAGAAAAAGGAGAGCAAGGCCCCGCTGAACAAAACACAGACGCCAACGAGGAAGAGGTCAACCACCCCACCACCAGAAGGAACTAAAGGAAAGGCGGCGGCTGCAACACCCGCCACAAAAGCGACCACGGCAACAAACATAACAATATGGATTGCACCGAACAACTTCCCGACGGAAACAATCCCAGTCAGCGCGGAGAAGGAAGTAAAACTCAAGTTCCAGAAATTGATATGCGCACCTAACAAGGACATCATGGCCTGGGCCCCCACCTTCTGGGGATCCCAGATAGTATCTGGAGCCCTGAAGGTGAAAGCCGCGGACGGTCTCTCCGCGGAGTGGCTGGTAGCCAACGCAGCAGAACTAAACCCGCGGAGGGGCCGTCCCGGTCAGGCGGAGTGGACAAGGATCCAACCGGACATTGAAATTAACACCGTCAAGATAGAAGCCTGGGCCCCGGTACCCATGATGGACGCCAGAACTATAGGAACGCTTCTGGCCCGACAAAACCCGGACATCGGTCCAGAAGCAATGAAGTGGGAGATCAAGAGGCTGCCAATAACCAACAAGGAACACTTCAAGATTACCGCCATCATCCCAGTGAATAGTTGGAAGAAATTGGAAAGAAAAGGAGGCAAAATGCACCTGAGGGATGGGGCCGTAAAATTCACAATAGCAAACAAGAAACACAGCGAGAAAAGTGGGAAAATAAATAGCGACAGCAGAAGCAGCAAAGGAAAGACGGACAAGAAGACAGAAGCCAATAAAGCCACAAATAAGAAACCAGCCAGAGGACCGGACGAGGAAGGAAACTCCCGAGGAAGCAAAAGGAGAAAAGAAAATTAACAAGGCCCCTGGGAAGTGAACATGAGGAAGAACACTAATCGCCACCACCGTAATAACACAATTGCAAATATAGCGTAAATATAGCGTAAATATAAACACATTGTAAATAAACTGTAAAACTAACCTTAAGAATAAAGGCCAGATTGGGTCACCAGAACAACGAATAACCGATAGAACTATAAGAAATACATTAAACTCATAGAATAACTAGAAGCTAAGAACGTACCAACATCGAGCACTAAGAATAAAGCATATCTACCATCCAACATTGCACATGTACACCATCAACCTCCCTACAAACACCCTACACCAACCACACCTCCCCCGGAGAACCCCCCACAACCCCAAGCAACGAATAAAATAAGGGAATAGCCCACAAAATCCACGCCGCTACGACACGCACCACAACCTGTAAAAGACAAACGCAGTCACAACCTCAAGTCAAAAGCAAATAGAACAAATTTAGAACTTAGAATTTTAAAAAAGTAGAATCAAGACATGCCAAACAAATACATTACCAGTGTATAACCACAATACTAGAAGGGGAAGCGAAAGCCCCAAAACCCTCAAGGGTCCGGAAGCACCACCGATAACTCAGTCCAGGGGCAATAAGGGGGGCAAACGTAACGTAGAACAAGCCCAGCCAACCAGGGGTGCACTCACCAAGTCTTGGGGCTCCAATGGCCACCGCTGACCCATAATCCTGAATGCCCATAAAACACCGGGATTTCAATCACAAGATCACCCAAACTCAGTAAAGTCACCACACACAAGTAGTACCACAAACCCTACAAAGAACGCACGACATAAATGATTAACAGAACATAAAAGCAAGCTTAGACTAAAATCAAGGTGCACTTACCACGCGAATTAGGGGTACGCAGACCAGACGAGCCAGCTCAAAGGTCCCACCTGTACACAAACCATAAACGCCTGCAAAGAATAGGGAAACTAGCACAACGCCATGAACTCTGGTGACACACAACCTTAGCAAGCTAACTTGAGAACAACCTTGAACACAAAGAAGGTATAACTTAATGAACAACAAATACAGCTGCAAGGAATAGTTAACAGTTAACAATCGATAGCTAATAACTTCACAAATATGGGCATTCACGCTTGAACACACGGTGAACCGGGGTACCCCAGGATTGACAACTACCAGATTCCCTTTTTGCTGCTTTTCTTCTCTCTTCTCTAAAAAAAAAAAAAAACAATTACCACAAGATACACTGAGGGACGGTATGCGGAAGGACTCAGGAACATAGTTTCCAAAGCCATAAATAAAGCCGGGATAAGAAGGTTGGGGAAGGGACGCGCGGCGTGGACAGACTAGGCCGGACGACATATAACACATACAAATAATAACAACACACATTTGAAACGGCGACAAGCACGGGAAACCCACCACAATCCGTTAATTAACAATAATTAAAGACCACTCGCGAATCGATGAGAGATTTTGCACAACACCACCAAGGCGCGGCGCGGTCAACCACGAGATACAAACATACACCAAGCCGAGGGGAAACTCGACAGAATCTCCCCCAACGGGGCCCGAAGCCCCACCGCCATCCACATGACCACATAGGTGCTTCCGCGTATTTCCCGTCTAGAAGCATGTTTACCGCCAAGAATATAGCAAAAACTTCAAACCCCCGAGCCCAAATATATTCTGGTCATTCTCTTCCCTGCTCTCTCTCTCTCCCCCCCCCCTCTCCCGCGATCATCGCAATTGACAAGAAAACCGATGCATCGACGCGACTTCCTCCCCATATAAATTCACCCTCTCGCGGCTAAACGCGAATGTAATTGAGCCACTTGTTTCTGGGGTGGCCGGGCCCCGTTTGTCTTTGAACCAAGATGTTTAAAGCTCTGCGCTTCAACGAATTTTGAATATACATATAAGATACCAATGAGTCATACTGCCTAAACGTACCTAGGAATGTTAAATTCAAAGTTCCCGTTTAAATAGCAGCAATTGTTAAGTGAATAACGTGCGCTCTCTTGTCAAGAATGGAGCTGGGCCACTTTCAGGATTGACGGTTAGATTCACTATAAAACTGAGGGTGCCCAAGCCCATTCAACATAATTTTAAGGTGTCCCGAATTGAGAAGATAATACAGAAATTGCTATACGTATCTTGAAAACACTTCGGAAATATAACTTATGCGACTCAAAACATCCTCCCAATTACAAACATAAATTTATTACAAGCAACTGACTATTCGTCTGTATTTTGTGCGTGTGAAAGGGACTTGAGGGATCATGATGCTTTGGTGGTATGTACCGCAATGGGTCAATCATGTCCTTAAAATCTTACCGTTGCAACCTGTCTAATATTTCTATACGGTGGGACCAATACAATAGTTCCAAACCTTCTCGGCCTACCCCGACGTGGTGATAAATTCGGGACCCTAAAACTTGCACTTCTCATCCATTGATATCTTGTGGGAAACTTCATACGGTACATCTCTGGCAAAACGCATCCATCATATTCTTAACCAGCTTACTGATTCTCCACCAGAATCCTTTACCCCCTTAAAACTGCGTCCTCTAACAATTTCGTTGATACAAAATCCTCCTGCCTCATTCCAGCTGCAATGAAACTATCCCCCTTCCGGCAGTTTTTAATAATCTCGTAATAACCTTAGGGCAAACGAACAGTAAACTATTTTCTTCTGCTGTCAAAAAAAAAATGCCATTTCTACCACGCCAAAATCCCTACCATTTGGTAAAAACAAATGTCCGGATATTAAATTTATGATCTATAATTTCTACATTATTATCCAAAGCTTGGACAATTTTAACCACAATAAGGCTACTCTAATGTTCTATTTTCTCCGGAGCACGTGTCATTGTAAGCTGGGATGAGGGTTTCACCCCCTAAACTTTAATATGTTTCAAAATGCATGTAACAGCTTCCTGAGCACCTCTGGACGCAATAGTCTCACCCCAAACGTACATGTAAACATTATCAATACGAAATTGCGGATACCTAAATTCAAAACACACATACGACATTTATAATATGCTACTAAGGTAGCCAGCTTGGGATACGGTAACGCTTTTTGCAATCGAACAAGGAAGCAAATAATAATCCGGATTACGTAATATTCGCTCCTGAGCTCATTTTAGTGAATTTCTAAGCTGATTCTACTAATCTTAAAAAGGACATCGGGTTCCCCGGGGAATTTATTCTTTTCTTCATCACTATTCGATGCCTTAATTGTAATACTTAATAAACCGCATTCCTGGCAAGTACCTCTGCGTGGCTGATGGAAATGTAAATCAGAAACTCTCTTAGATACTTTCCTATAAGTCCACTCACTTAACGACTCTCATTCCATTTTCCTCGCAGTAAAGCTCGTACAAATTAAACATTTTTCTGACGATTAAGGTCTGGATGTAGATACCCTCTATTAGGATTATGAGATCCGGTATAATGGGACTCAAGACTAGGAAAACTCGTAATATAATTCTGAACGTGCCTGTCCACCTCTTCAAATAATTATCTTGATGATCCAACCACCCTCCCACGCATATCATTGTCCACATTTGCAGAAATTATTACTCGTTCAAACGTCCCTCGCTTACGTTAAAATATCAAAAAAAAAAAAAAGTTTTTACAGACGGGAACTTTTCTGCTTTAGAACGTAACAAATACCTAAAATAAAATTTCCTGACGAACCTTTTCCGATTGCTGGACGTCTCCGCTCCACAAATTTGCGCTCGACAACTGCGTGAATGGTACACTTTGTTAGTGGAAATCTGCCAAAACCCCAAAACTTCTCAAATATTCTGTCCTTCTTCCTCACGGGAATTTTTGTGCAACCATTCCGGCAACCACAATCTCTGCTCTCGAAAATTTTTCAGGCACCATATTTCCGAGCTAAGTGAAATTATCCTTTTCCCGAATTCCGTTTAATTTTTCGCACTTTTTGGGTGCACGCCGCATCAATCCTTTCTCCATTCTTAACTGGACCTTCACCCCCCGAAGACGAATATCGCTCAATAATTCCGCCTATTTCCCAATTTTCTTTAATTACTAGCTACTATTTCTTCATCACTATCTGAATTAAATGATCTTACTCTGCTTTTCCTCACGAGTGAAATAATTCCTAAAACTTAATATTAAAGCCTAATTTCTATATTAATTAAACGTACAGGCTAATGAACTAACGCAATTATCCTAAAATAAGATTAGCGGGTAAATACTAATTAATTGAAATCACCTTCATCACTGCTTTCCGACATCACCAACAGTAAATATCTTGAAGTGACTATAGGTGGGGTTGGGCCGCTTTCGGACTACACAGCATAATTATTTAATTAATTCTCAAACTTACGGGCAAAACTTATGGCATTCGCCCTGAATATAGGCAGCCTGAGGTGCTTCACTGATAAATGACACGGGGCTGCGCATGTGGGCGTAGTGACCGGCAAGGATTGAAAGGCGGAGTTAGGTCACTTTCAGAATGAACGGCTCAGTCAATTAAAGTTACAATAAAGCCACAATGAAACTATTCCCCTCCCGACAGTTTTGAATAATCTAGTAATAATCTTGGGGAACGAACAGTAAATTATCTTTTTATATATAAACGCCATTCCTACCACGCTAAAATCTCTATCATCTGGTAAAAAGAATGTCCTGATATAAAATTTATGATCTATAATTTCCACATCATTACCAAAAAAAAAAAAAGCTTGGACAATCTTCAACCACATTAAAGCTACATGAATATTTCTGTCTTTCCCGGTGCATGGGACGCTGTAAGCTATGATGCGTGTTTCACTTCCTAAATTTTAATAGGTTTCGAAATGAATGAGACAGCCTCGTGAGCACCTCGGGATGCAATAGTTTCATCCCATACGTACATGTAAACACTTTCGATACGAAATTGCGAATGCCTGAATTTAGAACACACACATTGCGTTTGTAATAAGATACCGAAGTAGTCAGCTTGGGATACGGGAATGCTCTTTGCAAGTCGAACGGGAAACAAATAATAATCCGGACTACGAGATACCTGCCCCTGAGCTTGTTTTAGCAAATTTCTAGCTAATTCTGCTAATCTTAAATGGACACCGTGTTCTTCGGTGAATTTATTCTTTCTTTTCATCAGTATTCGATGCTCTAATAAGTCGCATTTTTTGCAAATATCTTTGCGGGGTAGGTGGAGGTGTAAATCAAAATCAAAATCTTCCTCAAATTTTCCTAACGGCCTTTATTCCATTTCCCTCGCAGTAAAGCTCGTATAAATTAAACATTTTCCCTGATAGTTAGGTCTGGACGTGGATACCTTCTATTAGGATTATGAGATCTGGTATAATGGGATTCAAATTAGGGAAACTCCCAATATGACTTTGAACGTGCTCTTTCACTTCTTCAGGCAATTACCCTAAAGATCCAGCCATCCTCCCACGCATACCACTGTCCACATGCACAGAGTTTAGTACTCGTTTCAGGCGTCCTTCGCTTACTCAAAAGTATAAAATATACAGACGGGAATTTTCCCGTTTCTCTTTTAAAATATAACAAATATCCAAAACTAAAATTTCCTGGTGAACCCCTCCCGATTGCTGGACGTCCTCGTTCCACAATCTTGCGCTCGACAGCTCCGTAAATAGTACATCTTGTTTGCTAAAATCTGCCAAACCCCAAAACTCCTCAAAATATCCCATCTTTCCTCTTCATTGAAGTTTTTGGACAAGCATCCCGACAACCACAATCTTTGTTTTCAAAAAGGTTTTTCAGGCACCATATTTCCGAGCCGAGTGAAATATCTCTTTCCTGAATTCCGTCTAAACTTTCCACACTTTTTGGATGCATGACGCATCAATCTTTTCTCCATTTCTATTTGGACCTTCACCCTCTGAAGACGAACATCGCTCTACAATCCTGCCTATTTTCCGATTTCCTTTAAATTACTAGCGGCTATTTCTTCCTCATTACCCGAACTAAATGATCTTACCATGGTATTCCCCACGAGAGAAATAATTTCTAAAACTTAATATTAAAGTCTAATCTACATTAATTAAACGTACAGGCTAACGAACCAACGCAATTATCCCAAATGAGGTTAACTTATAAATACTAATTAATTGAAATTACCTTCATCACTGCTTTCCGACATCACCAACAGTAAATATCTTGAAGTAACTAAAGGTGGGGTTGGGCCGCTTTCGGACTACACGGCGTAGTTATTTAATTAATTCTCAAAACTTACGGGCAAAACTTATGGCATTCGCCCCGAATATAGGCAGCCTGAGGTGCTTCACTGATAAATGACACGGGGCTGTGCATGTGAGCGGGGTGACCGGCAAAGATTGAAAGGCGGAATTAGGTCACATTCAGTATGAACGGCTCAATCAAATAAAGTTACAATAAAGCTACAATGAAACTATTCCCCTCCCGACAGTTTTGAATAATCCAGTAATAATCTTGGGGAACGAACAGTAAATTATCTTTTCATATATAAACGCCATTCCTACCACGCTAAAATCTCTACCATCTGGTAAAAAGAATGTCCTGATATAAAATTTATGATCTATAATTTCCACATCATTACCCAAAAAAAAAAAAAAAGCTTGGACAATTTTCAACCACATTAAAGCTACATGAATATTTCTGTTTTTCCCGGTGCATGGGACGCTGTAAGCTATGATGCGTGCTTCACTTCCTAAATTTTAATAGGTTTCGAAATGAATGAGACAGCCTCGTGAGCACCTCGGGATGCAATAGTTTCATCCCATACGTACATGTAAACACTTTCGATACGAAATTGCGAATGCCTGAATTTAGAACACACACATTGCGTTTGTAATAAGCTACCGAAGTAGTCAGCTTGGGATACGGGAATGCTTTTTGCAAGCCGAACGGGAAACAAATAATAATCCGGACTACGAGATACCTGCCCCTGAGCTTGTTTTAGTGAATTTCTAGCTGATTCTGCTAATCTTAAATGGACACCGTGTTCTTCGGTGAATTTATTCTTTCTTTTCATCAGTATTCGATGCTCTAATAAGTCGCATCTTTTGCAAATATCTTTGCGGGGTAGGTGGAGGTGTAAATCAAAATCAAAATCTTCCTTAAATTTTCCTAACGGCCTTTATTCCATTTCCCTCGCAGTAAAGCTCGTATAAATTAAACATTTTCCCTGATAGTTAGGTCTGGACGTGGATACCTTCTATTAGGATTATGAGATCTGGTATAATGGGATTCAAATTAGGGAAACTCCCAATATGACTTTGAACGTGCTCTTTCACTTCTTCAGGCAATTATCCTAAAGATCCAGCCATCCTCCCACGCATACCACTGTCCACATGCACAGAGTTTAGTACTCGTTTCAGGCGTCCTTCGCTTACTCAAAAGTATAAATATACAGACGGGAATTTTCCCGTTTCTCTTTTAAAATATAACAAATATCCAAAACTAAAATTTCCTGGTGAACCCCTTCCGATTGCTGGACGTCCTCGTTCCACAATCTTGCGCTCGACAGCTCCGTAAATAGTACATTTTGTTTGCTAAAATCTGCCAAACCCCAAAACTCCTCAAAATATCCCATCTTTCTTCTTCATTGAAGTTTTTGGACAAGCATCCCGACAACCACAATCTTTGTTTTCGAAAAGGTTTTTCAGGCACCATATTTCCGAGCCGAGCGAAATATCTTTTTCCTGAATTCCGTCTAAACTTCTCGCACCTTCTGGATGCATGACACATCAATCTTTTCTCCATTTCTATTTTGACCTTCACCCTCTGAAGACGAACATCGCTCTATAATCCTGCCTATTTTCCGATTTTCTTCAAATTACTAGCTGCTATCTCTTCCTCACTATCTGAATTAAATGATCTTACTCTGCTTTTCCTCACGAGTGAAATAATTTCTAAAACTCAATATTAAAATCTAATTTCTATATTAATTAAACGTACAGGCCAATGAACTAACGCAATTATCCTAAAATAAGATTAACGGGTAAATACTAATTAATTGAAATTACCTTCATCACTGCTTTCCGACATCACCAACAGTAAGTATCTTGAAGCGACTATAGATGGGGCTGGGCCACTCTCGGACTACACGGCGTAGCTATTTAATTAATTCTCAAAACTTACGGGCAAAACCTGTGGCATTCGCCCTGAATATAGACAGCCTGAGATGCCTCACTGACAAATGACGCGGGGCTGTGCAGGTGGGCATGGTGACCGGCAAAGATTGAAAGGCGGAATTAGGTCACTTTCAGAATGAACGGCTCAATCAATTAAAGTTACAATAAAGCTACAATGGAACTATTCCCCTCCCGACAGTTTTTGAATAATCTCGTAATAATCTTGGGGAACGAACAGTAAATTATCTTTTTTACATATAAACGCCATTTCTACCACGCTAAAATCTCTACCATCTGGTAAAAAAAAAAAAAAATGTCCTGATATAAAAGTTATGATCTATAATTTCCACATTATTACCCAAAAAGCTTGGACAATTTTCAACCACATTGAAGCTACGTGAATGTTTCTGTTATTCCCGATGCATGGGTCGCGGTAAGCTATAATGCGTGTTTCACTTCCTAATTTCAATATGTTTCGAAATGAATGAGACAACCTAGTGAGCACCTCGGGATGCAATAGTTTCATCCCATACGTACATGTAAACATTTTCGATACGAAATTGCGAATGCCTGAATTTAGAACACACACATTGCGTTTGTAATAAGCTACCGAGGTAGTCAGCTTGGGATACGGGAATGCTATTTGCAAGTCAAACGGGAAAACAAATAATAATCTGGACTATGAGATACTTGCCCCTGAGCTTGTTTTAGGGAATTTCTAGCTGATTCTGCTAATCTTAAATGGACATCGTGTCCTTCGGTGAATTTATTCTTTTCTTCATCAGTATTCGAGGCTCTAATAAGTCGCATTTTTTGCAAATATCTTTGCGGGGTGGGTGGAGGTGTAAATCAAAATCTTCCTCAAAATATTTCCTAACGGCCTTTATTCCATGTCCCTCGCAGTAAAGCTCGTATAAATTAAACATTTTCCTTGATAGTTGGGTCTGGACGTGGATATCTTCTATGAGGATTATAAGATCTGGTATAATGAGATTCAAATTGGGGAAACTTTCAATATGATTTTGAACGTGCTTTTTCACTTCTTCAGGTAACTATCCTAAAGATCCAGCCATCCCCCCACGCATACCACTGTCCACATGCACAGAGTTTAGTACTCGTTTCAGGCGTCCTTCGCTTACCCGGAAGTAAAAAAAAAAAAAAATATATACAGACGGGAACTTTCCCGTTTCTCTTTTAAAATATAACAAATATCCAAAACTAAAATTTCCTGGTGAACCCCTTCCGATTGCTGGACGTCTTCGCTCCACAACCTTGCGCTCGACAGCTCCGTAAATAGTACATTTTGTTTGCTAAAATCTGCCAAACCCCAAAAACTCCTCAAATATCCCATCTTTCTTCTTCATTGAATTTTTTGGACAAGCATCCCGACAACCACAATCTTTGTTTTCGAAAAAATTTTTCAGGCACCATATTTCCGAGCCGAGTGAAATATCTTTTTCCTGAATTCCGTCTAAACTTTTCGCACTTCTTGGATGCATGACACATCAATCTTTTCTCCATTTCTATCTGGACCTTCACCCTCTGAAGACGAACATCACTCTATAATCCTGACTATTTTCCGATTTTCTTCAAATTACTAGCTGCTATTTCCCCCTCACTATCGGAATTAAATGATCTTACTCTGCTTTTCCTCACGAGTGAAATAATTTCTAAAAATCAATATTAAAATCTAATTTCTATATTAATTAAACGTACAGGCCAATGAACTAACGCAATTATCCTAAAAATAAGATTAACGGGTAAATACTAATTAATCGAAATTACCTCCATCACTGCTTTCCGACATCACCAACAGTAAATATCTTGAAGTGACTATAGATGGGGCTGGGCCACTCTCGGACTACACGGCGTAATTATTTAATTAATACTCAAAACTTACGGGCAAAACTTATGGCATTCGCCCTGAATATAGGCAGCCTGAGGTGCTTCACTGACAAATGACGCGGGGCTGTGCGTGTGGGCATGGTGACCGGCAAGGATTGAAAGGCGGAATTAGGTCACTTTCAAAATGAACGGCTCAATCAATTAAAGTTACAATAAAGCTACAATGAAACTATTCCTCTCCCGACAATTTTTGAACAATCTAGTAATAATCTTGGGGAACGAACAGTAAATTATCTTTTTTTTATATATATATAAACGCCATTTCTACCACGCTAAAATCTCTATCATCTGGTAAAAAGAATGTCTTGATATAAATCTATGATCTATAATGTCTACACTATTACCCAAAAAGCTTGGACAATTTTCAACCACATTGAAGCTACGTGAATGTTTCTGTTTTTCCCGATGCATGGGTCGCGGTAAGCTATAATGCGTGTTTCACTTCCTAATTTCAATATGTTTCGAAATGAATGAGACAACCTAGTGAGCACCTCGGGATGCAATAGTTTCATCCCATACGTACATGTAAACATTTTCGATACGAAATTGCGAATGCCTGAATTTAGAACACACACATTGTGTTAGTAATAAGCTACCGAGGCAGTCAGCTTGGGATACGGGAATGCTATTTGCAAGTCGAACGGGAAAACAAATAATAACCCGGACTACGAGATACTTGCCCCTGAGCTTGTTTTGGTGAATTTCTAACTGATTCTGCTAATCTTAAATGGACAGAGTGTTCTTCGGTGAATTTATTCTTTTCTTCATCAGTATTCGAGGCTCTAATAAGTCGCATTTTTTGCAAATATCTTTGCGGGATGGGTGGAGGTATAAATCAAAATCTTCCTCAAAATATTTTCCTAACGGCCTTTATTCCATGTTCCTCGCAGTAAAGCTCGATTAAATTAAACATTTTCCCTGATAGTTAGGTCGGGATGTGGATATCTTCTATGAGGATTATAAGATCTGATATAATGAGATTCAAATTGGGGAAACTTTTAATAGGATTTTGAACGTGCTTTCTTGCTTCTTCAGGCAATTGTCTTGATGATCCAGCCATCCTCCCACGCATACCACTGCCCACATGCACAGAGTTTAGTACTCGTTTCAGGCGTCCTTCGCTTACTCTAAAGTATCAAAAAAAAAAAAAAACATATATATACAGACGGGAATCTTCCCGTTTCTCTTTTAAAATATAACAAATATCCAAAACTAAAAGTTCCTGGTGAACCCCTTCCGATTGTTGGACGTCTTCGTTCCACAACCTGGCGTTCGACAGCTCCGTAAATAGTACATTTTGTTTGTTAAAATCTACCAAACCCCAAAACTCCTCAAATACCCCGTCCTTTTTCTCCATTGAATTCTTTGGGCAAGCACTCTGACAACCACAATCTTTGTTTTCGAAAAAGTTTTTCAGGCACCATATTTCCGAACCGAGTGAAACATCTTCTTCTTGAATTCCGTACAAATTTTACGCACTTTTTGGATGCAGGACGCATCAATCTTTTCTCCATTTTGATCTGGACCTTCACCCCCTGAAGATGAATACCACTCTATAATTCTACCTATTTTCCGATTTTCCTTAAATTACTAGCTGCTATTCCTTCCTCATTATCCGAACTAAATGATCTTACTCTGTTTTTCCTCACGAGAGAAATAATCTCTAAAACTTAACATTAAAATCTAATCTTACATTAATTAAACGTACAGGCTAAACGAACCAACGCAATTATCCCAAAATGAGGTTAACTTGTAAATACTAACTAATTGAAATTACCTTCACAACTGCTTTCCGACAATATCACTAGTAAATATCTTGGTGTAGGGATGGGTGGAGTCGGGCCACTCCCGGACTACACGGCACAATGATTTAATTAAGTATCAAAACTTATGTGTAAATATATGGCATTCGCCCTGAATATAGGCAGCCTGAGGTGCGTCACTGATAAATGACACAAGGTTGTACATGGGAGCATGGTAACCGGCAGGAATTGAAGAGCGGAGTTGGGTCACTCTCGAGATGAACGGCTCAATTAAGTAAAGTTACAATAAAGTTACAACGAAATTACTCCCCTTCCGACAGCTCTTAATAATCTCGTAATAATCCTGGGGAACGAACAGTAAATTATTTTTTCTTAAAAGCCTCTTCTACCACGCCAAAAAAACCCCTATCACCTGGTAAAAACGAAGGTCCTGATACTAAAAACTTTATGATATATAATTTCCACATTATCGTCCAAAGCTTAGACAATTCTCAACCACAGTTAAAGCTACTTTAATGACTCCAACTTGCCCGGTGCACATGTCACCATAAGCTATGATGTGTTTTCTACTTCTTGAATTTCAACTTTAAGATGCCTTAAAATGCATGAAACAACCTCTGGAGCACCTCTGGACGCAATAGTTTCATCCCAACGTACATGCAAACACCAACGTTACGAAATGGTGAATACCTGAAGTTTAAAACACACATTATTACAACACTAGGTAGGGAATAAAGAGGTACACCCACGTTTCGATACCTTGCCTTCTCTCCCTCAAATAAATAACGGAAAAGACCCCCTCGCGCCGCACCCAAACACACGCACACGCACACGCACACACAGCATGCCCAAGTAATCCACAGCACAGGCATCAACCCCTCTGCCACCTCGGAGAAGCCCTCGGCTAACCCACCAGGACCCGCGAACAAACCGGGAACTGGAGGGACCTGGGACCGAAGCAAGGTAATCCCCCACTTCAAATCGGCAAAATCTAACGTGCTTCCTCTTTCCGTTTCACGAATCTAGCGAACCGAAGAAACAAACACTGGCAGAAGACAGGGAACCAACTTCCAACAAGCCAACCCACTAACAGACAGGGAGGCAAACCCGGGAACCAGCGGAATGGGAAGGAGGGCAACCAGCGGCACCAATAGGGAAGGAAGGACGGCAACCCCCGGAACCGGCAGGGAGGGAAGGACGCCAGCCACTGGAACCCACGGAGAAAGAGGACCCCGGACAGGAAGAGATGAACACCCCCCCGACAGCAGCGGACTAAAAGTGGTGCAGATCAACCTGCACCACAGTGACGTGGCTTCATCACACTTGGTGAAGTTCATGGCCACGATTAAAGCGGACTTGGCGCTAATCCAAGAGCCCTGGATAAGCTTCAAGGCCCCTAGGGGACTTGGACTTATCGGGCAAACGGCACACGCCTCCGAGGATCCAGCCCCCAGGGCCTGCATCCTCGCCAGGAGGAACTGCCCGTTCACCCCGCTGCCACAATTCTGCAAAAGGGACCAAGCAGCGGGGATCTGGACAACCAGGGGGGAGAACGGAGCCCAGAAGGAGGTAGTGGTGGTTTCATCCTACCAACCCTGGGACCTCCCGTACCCTCCCCCCACCAACGAGCTGAGAGCCGTGGCCGAGTGGGCCACGGCAAACGGCAAGGAGTTGGTTATCGGCATGGACGCGAATGCTTGCCACAGAGACTGGGGCAGCACGACCACCAACCGAAGAGGAGAGTCCGTTATGGACTTCCTCGACAGCCTAGACCTGAGGCACATAAACAGGGGGTGCGAACACACCTACGAGATAAGGACTCGGAAAGAAACCTTAGATATCACCGTATGCTCCGAGAGCATGGTGGAAAGGGCAACGGATTGGAAGGTCTCCGACGTTCCATCCTTGTCCGACCACAGGTACACTACCTGTACCTTTCGGGGTAGGGGGGATCCCACCCCCCCGATAAGGAAGGCCAATCCGAGAAATACGGATTGGACCGCCTATGGGAACGCCCTCAGGGCGAACCTGAAAGACCTGCCCTCCAGGTACGGGACGAGGGATGACCTGGACGCGGCAGCCACCCGCATCACGGAGGCAATCTCGGGGGCCTTCAGCAAGGCCTGTGAGGCCAAGGTGAGGTCCCGGAAAACCTCCGTGATGTGGTGGAACGAGGACCTGCAGAAGCAAAAGGACCACCTCCGGAGACTAGAGACGGCAGCCAGGAAGGGAGGACGAAGGAGCCAGTGGTTGGCAATGAGGACGGCCAGAGCAGCCATGAGGAAGGCAACGCGGAAAGCCCGCAACCTAGCATGGAAGGCCCACTGCAAGGACGTCCGATCGATCCCGGAGACGGTGAGGCTGCACAGAATCCTGGAGAGGGAGCCGAGCGAAAACCTCGGCCCCCTCAAAAGGCCCGATGGCAGCTTCACCACATCGGACCGAGAAATCACGGAGATTTTGATGAGGGAACACTTCCCGGGCTTCCACCCCCATGGGGAGCCCACAGTGCCTAACGCCGCGGCGGGCGATATCGCTGACGATGACGCTCCCGGACCCCCTAACTGGGGCCTGGCGAACAAAATCGTAAATGAAGCCAGGGTGAAATGGGCCATAAACTCGTTCTCACCCTACAAGGCTCCAGGCCCGGATGAAATCCACCCGGTGCTCTTACAGAAGGGTCTGGCCCAGTTGTGCCAGCCTCTCACGAGAGTACTGAGGGCCAGCATAGCCACGGGGATTATCCCGAGGCTATGGACAGAGACGAGGGTGGTGTTCCTCCCGAAGCCCAAAAAGGCGGACTACACCACCCCCAAGGCCTTTAGACCAATAAGCCTGACCTCCTTCCTCCTGAAGACCCTGGAGAGATTGGTGGACAGGTATATAAAAGAGGTCTATCTGGTCGAAACCCCACTCCACCGCCACCAGTACGCCTTCAGGGCTGGCCTCTCGGTTGAGGCCGCCCTCCACAGGGTTGTGGGAAAGCTGGAGGCGGGGATCAGGGACAAGGGCATGACGGTATGCATCTTCATGGATATTGAAGGTGCATTTAACCAAACCTCGGCGGAGGCTATACAAAATGCACTCCGGGACTTCGCCATCCCGTCCACCATCAGCAGGTGGATAAAAACAATGCTGAACTCGAGACGACTGGCGGTCCGGGGAGGTCAGGAAACGGTAGAGGGGACAACCAATAAAGGTTGCCCTCAGGGAGGGATCCTCTCGCCGCTTCTGTGGACCTTGGTGGCCGACAGCCTGATCGGAGCCCTGGAGGTCAGCGGAGTGGAGGCGCAAGCCTACGCCGATGACTTCCTGATAATGGCATACGGCAAGAATATCGACTCCATTATGGACCGATGCCAAACGGCTCTCGCAGCCACAGAGATCTGGTGCGAATGCACCGGTCTCATGGTTAATCCGACCAAAACGGAAATGGTGCTGGTCACCAGGAAAAACGTCGTCCCCAAGTACACGGCCCCCGTGCTCTTCGGACAGCCCCTCGTGACCACCAAAACAGCCAGATACCTGGGCGTCACGCTGGACTGGAGGATGAGCTGGAGGCCCCACTTGAGGACGCAAGGGAACAGGGCCCTCACTTCCCTGAAGACGTTACGGCGCGTCATGGGGCCGACATGGGGACTTGGACCCGGTATAACCAAGTGGATCTACGAGGCCATAACCGTCCCGAGGATCCTCTTCGGGGCTCTTCTATGGTGGAAAGGGGCCCAGCTGACCACGATGCAGACGCTCCTGGGCAAAATCCAGGGAGCAGCACTGAGGTCCATCACGGGAGCCCTACCAACCGCACCAACGGCAGCCCTGGAGGCCATCTTGGGATGTCCACCACTCCACCTGAGGGCGCAGGAGGTAGCGATGAGGACGGCCCATTGCTTAAACTCATGGAGGCGCTGGCACACGCAGGACCACGGACACGCCAACCTCCCGGAGCGGAGGGATGAGCTAGAGGATAACTATCCTCTAGACTCGACTAACCCTGAGTTCAGGTTTAAAAAGAACTACGTGGTCACGATCCCCACCCGGGAGGAGTGGGCCACGAACAAGGTCCTGACTGGGACCATAAACCAAGTCTGGTACACCGACGGGTCGCGTAAAAACGACCTAGTCGGAGCCGCCTGGACGAGGGGCCCAGGGAGCAGAGGCGACTTTGCCTCCCTGGGGTCAAGCCCCACCGTCTTCCGGGCGGAAGTGTACGCCATCATCAGATGCGCAAGACTCCTCATAGAGGAAAAAACCATCGGCCAGGTGATCAAGATCTGCTCCGACAGCCAAGCCGCCCTCGTGGCACTTGGCAACCCGACGAGCAGATCAAAGCTGACCCTGGACGGCATGGATACGCTCAACCAGTTGGGCGGGAAGAACAAGCTGTCCCTGACCTGGGTCCCTGGCCACAGAGGCATCCTCGGAAACGAGGAGGCTGACAGGCTGGCGAACCTCGGGTCGGACAGCCCCTTCATCGGGCCTGGGCCAGCGTTCGGGCTGGCCAAAGCAACGTTCACAACGTCGCTGAAGGTCAGAACCCGGGCGCTGCACCAGGCCCACTGGAATAACGTCGACGGCTGTCGACAAGCCAAGCTCCTCCTGGGGCCTGAAATAAACCTAAGGAGGGGCAAGGAACTTCTGTGCCTGCAGAAACAACAGGCGAGGGAAGCGGTGAGCTTGCTCATCGGCTACGCCCCTACAGGACATACGCTGTGGAGGATGGGTCTGGCGGACACCCCGACCTGCCCGAGATGCCAGGAGGCACCGGAGACGGCCCAGCACATATTGCTGGACTGCCCAGCACTGACGGGATGGAGGACGACCATCATGGGGACCCCGAATCCCACACCGGAGGAACTGCGGTCCATCCCCCTCGCGGTCCTGACGAGGTGGATCACCAGGGCGAAGGCGATCCGCGGCATCGGGGAAGCCACCCCACTAACCGACCCTCCAGAGCAGCCCAGACCAGGAGAGATGCCGTCCACCAGCAGGGCCGGTGGGTCCCTACACAACCCAACCACAACTCCTGGCCCTAGTACCAGAAGCGGGCGGAAACGTCCGCACCCCAACCCAACCCCTCCACAAAAGACTAGAGACGGCAAACGGCCCCGCGACCATTAACGCGGGATCGATACACCGCCCTCTAGACGACACTAAATAGAATCCTCAGCCCCCTAGAAGCGACCCGGACCGGACCATGATCGGATCGCGGGGGCGGGAAATCGACACACCCCCACCTTCACCACTCCATACCCCCTCCCACAAACACGGAATAAACCCCGTAAACAGGCTAGAGCGGCCTTTATACACTCCCCGTCCCGGCCCGGATTAAAGGCAATTGACCACCCTGTTGCGGTGGGCGCTGACGAAATACCGTCAAATAGGCTGCGTGGTGGCCTTAAACACCCGACCTCCGGCCCGGATTAAAGGCAATCGCCCACCCTGTTGCGGTGGGCGCTGACGAAATACCGTCAAAATAGGCTACGTGGTGGCCTTTGTACACCCGACCTCCGGCCCGGACTAAAGGCAATTACTCCCCCCTGAGGTGGGAGCCGGCAATGTACCGCCGTAATAGGCTACGGGGTGGCCTTATGCACCCGAAACCCGGCACAGATCAGAGGCATGTACCCACCCTCGTGGTGGGGGCTGACGACCGCCGCCGGTATAGGCTGCGTGGTGGCCTGAAGCACCCGACCTCCGGCCCGGATTAAAAGGTAATTTCCCACCCTGATTCATGGTGGGAGCTGACGAAATACCGTCAAACAGGCGGCGTGGTGGCCTTATACACCCGACATCCGGCCCGGAATAAAGGCAATTACTCCCCCCTGAGGTGGGAGCCCGCGAAATATCGCAAAGACCGACTACGGGGTGGTCGTTATTTCACCCCGACTTCCGGCCCGGATCAAAGGCAAGTCACTCACCCCTGTCAGCGGTGGGAGCTGGCGGAATACCGCCAAATCTCGTAGGCCAGGTTGGACTGTGCCACACAACACCGGAGGACGGAGCGACGCACCTGCCTCCCCCACGTACCTCCCAGGGGCTCCATAACAACGCCCGTGACCGACCAGAGGGACCCGCGAGAGGAATCCAAGGAACGGACTGGGCAGAACCATATGCGCGGAGTCCCGTACGGACGACACGTGGGGGGCAGGAGGGACGCTGCGTTCCCCGATGTGCGATGGGCCCGGGGGTGGCCTCTAAAACACCCTCACCCCCTTGGCGGAGGGGTCTAACCACTGCCAGACTACGGGCAGGAGCCGCCTTAACCAATAGCCCACCAGTCCGCTTCGCGCGTGACAAGTCCCTCGGGACATCAGTCGAACGGAGACGTTTGGCGAGAGGAATAGGGGGCTGCAGGGGAAAACCGAGCCACCTCTGACACCGTACGGTCTCTCCGAAAGGAGCTTGGGGTGTGATTCGGGGTATCCAGTTACCGGGGACACCCAGACTTAAACAAGGTCAGAGAACCTATCTTCGCTCGCCTCGCAACTCTCCAGGCTAACGACCTGGCTCCACGACAAAGCCGCCCTAGTCGGCGCGCGCTGTGAGAGAGAAAGAGCATCGCGGCAGAGGGCCGTATCGCCTCGAGTCGTTGGGCGCATACAATTTAAGTCGGATCGGCGGCTCCCGGTGGGCCAGATCACCCCGGCGTAACACTGCTCTCTCACTCGCGTAGCACGTCGACGCGGCAAAGCGAATCCGCAAACACGCTCGCCCTCCGTCCAACTCGATCGTCTTTAAGACTCTCCTGCCCGCTAGGGGCGGGGTGTCTCAGGAGGCATCGGGCAAGAGGGGCAGTAGCCACAGCGTGGGCGGGGAATCGAAAGCTCACCTGCCTAAACCGCAGGGAACTAAAGAAACTGTTCACGAGCAGGTGTGCGCGCTGCAGCCACCCTTATACTTTAGGTGGCAAGCACTTATCCTCCCACCTGGGTTAACCCCCTGGGAGGCCCACACCCCCCCTTAACATTGACCCCCCGCCATTCCACTACAGACGACTAGGTCTGGGTTAGGTCTGGGTTAGGTCTGGGTTAGGTCTGGGTTAGGTCTGGGTTAGGTCTGGGTTAGGTCTGGGTTAGGTCTGGGTTAGGTCTGGGTTAGGTCTGGGTTAGGTCTGGGTTAGGTCTGGGTTAGGTCTGGGTTAGGTCCGGGTTAGGTCTGGGTTAGGTCTGGGTTAGGTCTGGGTTAGGTCTGGGTTAGGTCTGGGTTAGGTCCGGGTTAGGTCTGGGTTAGGTCTGGGTTAGGTCTGGGTTAGGTCCGGGTTAGGTCCGGGTTAGGTCTGGGTTAGGTCTGGGTTAGGTCTGGGTTAGGTCTGGGTTAGGTCTGGGTTAGGTCTGGGTTAGGTCTGGGTTAGGTCTGGGTTAGGTCTGGGTTAGGTCCGGGTTAGGTCTGGGTTAGGTCTGGGTTAGGTCCGGGTTAGGTCTGGGTTAGGTCTGGGTTAGGTCCGGGTTAGGTCTGGGTTAGGTCTGGGTTAGGTCTGGGTTAGGTCTGGGTTAGGTCTGGGTTAGGTCTGGGTTAGGTCTGGGTTAGGTCTGGGTTAGGTCTGGGTTAGGTCTGGGTTAGGTCTGGGTTAGGTCCGGGTTAGGTCCGGGTTAGGTCTGGGTTAGGTCTGGGTTAGGTCTGGGTTAGGTCCGGGTTAGGTCTGGGTTAGGTCTGGGTTAGGTCCGGGTTAGGTCTGGGTTAGGTCTGGGTTAGGTCCGGGTTAGGTCTGGGTTAGGTCTGGGTTAGGTCTGGGTTAGGTCTGGGTTAGGTCTGGGTTAGGTCTGGGTTAGGTCTGGGTTAGGTCTGGGTTAGGTCTGGGTTAGGTCTGGGTTAGGTCTGGGTTAGGTCCGGGTTAGGTCTGGGTTAGGTCTGGGTTAGGTCTGGGTTAGGTCTGGGTTAGGTCTGGGTTAGGTCTGGGTTAGGTCTGGGTTAGGTCTGGGTTAGGTCCGGGTTAGGTCTGGGTTAGGTCTGGGTTAGGTCTGGGTTAGGTCTGGGTTAGGTCCGGGTTAGGTCTGGGTTAGGTCTGGGTTAGGTCTGGGTTAGGTCCGGGTTAGGTCCGGGTTAGGTCTGGGTTAGGTCTGGGTTAGGTCTGGGTTAGGTCTGGGTTAGGTCTGGGTTAGGTCTGGGTTAGGTCTGGGTTAGGTCTGGGTTAGGTCTGGGTTAGGTCTGGGTTAGGTCTGGGTTAGGTCTGGGTTAGGTCTGGGTTAGGTCTGGGTTAGGTCTGGGTTAGGTCTGGGTTAGGTCTGGGTTAGGTCTGGGTTAGGTCTGGGTTAGGTCTGGGTTAGGTCTGGGTTAGGTCTGGGTTAGGTCTGGGTTAGGTCCGGGTTAGGTCTGGGTTAGGTCTGGGTTAGGTCTGGGTTAGGTCTGGGTTAGGTCTGGGTTAGGTCTGGGTTAGGTCTGGGTTAGGTCTGGGTTAGGTCTGGGTTAGGTCTGGGTTAGGTCTGGGTTAGGTCCGGGTTAGGTCTGGGTTAGGTCTGGGTTAGGTCTGGGTTAGGTCTGGGTTAGGTCTGGGTTAGGTCCGGGTTAGGTCTGGGTTAGGTCTGGGTTAGGTCTGGGTTAGGTCTGGGTTAGGTCTGGGTTAGGTCTGGGTTAGGTCTGGGTTAGGTCTGGGTTAGGTCTGGGTTAGGTCTGGGTTAGGTCCGGGTTAGGTCTGGGTTAGGTCTGGGTTAGGTCTGGGTTAGGTCTGGGTTAGGTCCGGGTTAGGTCTGGGTTAGGTCTGGGTTAGGTCTGGGTTAGGTCTGGGTTAGGTCTGGGTTAGGTCCGGGTTAGGTCTGGGTTAGGTCTGGGTTAGGTCCGGGTTAGGTCTGGGTTAGGTCTGGGTTAGGTCTGGGTTAGGTCCGGGTTAGGTCTGGGTTAGGTCTGGGTTAGGTCTGGGTTAGGTCCGGGTTAGGTCTGGGTTAGGTCTGGGTTAGGTCTGGGTTAGGTCCGGGTTAGGTCTGGGTTAGGTCTGGGTTAGGTCTGGGTTAGGTCTGGGTTAGGTCCGGGTTAGGTCTGGGTTAGGTCTGGGTTAGGTCTGGGTTAGGTCTGGGTTAGGTCTGGGTTAGGTCTGGGTTAGGTCTGGGTTAGGTCTGGGTTAGGTCTGGGTTAGGTCTGGGTTAGGTCTGGGTTAGGTCTGGGTTAGGTCTGGGTTAGGTCTGGGTTAGGTCTGGGTTAGGTCTGGGTTAGGTCCGGGTTAGGTCTGGGTTAGGTCCGGGTTAGGTCTGGGTTAGGTCTGGGTTAGGTCTGGGTTAGGTCTGGGTTAGGTCTGGGTTAGGTCTGGGTTAGGTCTGGGTTAGGTCCGGGTTAGGTCTGGGTTAGGTCTGGGTTAGGTCTGGGTTAGGTCTGGGTTAGGTCTGGGTTAGGTCTGGGTTAGGTCTGGGTTAGGTCTGGGTTAGGTCTGGGTTAGGTCTGGGTTAGGTCTGGGTTAGGTCTGGGTTAGGTCTGGGTTAGGTCTGGGTTAGGTCTGGGTTAGGTCTGGGTTAGGTCCGGGTTAGGTCTGGGTTAGGTCTGGGTTAGGTCCGGGTTAGGTCTGGGTTAGGTCCGGGTTAGGTCCGGGTTAGGTCTGGGTTAGGTCTGGGTTAGGTCTGGGTTAGGTCTGGGTTAGGTCTGGGTTAGGTCTGGGTTAGGTCTGGGTTAGGTCTGGGTTAGGTCTGGGTTAGGTCTGGGTTAGGTCTGGGTTAGGTCTGGGTTAGGTCTGGGTTAGGTCTGGGTTAGGTCCGGGTTAGGTCTGGGTTAGGTCCGGGTTAGGTCTGGGTTAGGTCCGGGTTAGGTCTGGGTTAGGTCTGGGTTAGGTCTGGGTTAGGTCTGGGTTAGGTCTGGGTTAGGTCTGGGTTAGGTCTGGGTTAGGTCTGGGTTAGGTCTGGGTTAGGTCTGGGTTAGGTCTGGGTTAGGTCTGGGTTAGGTCTGGGTTAGGTCTGGGTTAGGTCTGGGTTAGGTCTGGGTTAGGTCTGGGTTAGGTCTGGGTTAGGTCTGGGTTAGGTCTGGGTTAGGTCCGGGTTAGGTCTGGGTTAGGTCCGGGTTAGGTCTGGGTTAGGTCTGGGTTAGGTCTGGGTTAGGTCTGGGTTAGGTCCGGGTTAGGTCTGGGTTAGGTCTGGGTTAGGTCCGGGTTAGGTCCGGGTTAGGTCTGGGTTAGGTCTGGGTTAGGTCTGGGTTAGGTCTGGGTTAGGTCCGGGTTAGGTCTGGGTTAGGTCTGGGTTAGGTCTGGGTTAGGTCTGGGTTAGGTCCGGGTTAGGTCTGGGTTAGGTCCGGGTTAGGTCTGGGTTAGGTCTGGGTTAGGTCTGGGTTAGGTCTGGGTTAGGTCTGGGTTAGGTCTGGGTTAGGTCCGGGTTAGGTCTGGGTTAGGTCTGGGTTAGGTCTGGGTTAGGTCTGGGTTAGGTCTGGGTTAGGTCTGGGTTAGGTCCGGGTTAGGTCTGGGTTAGGTCTGGGTTAGGTCTGGGTTAGGTCTGGGTTAGGTCTGGGTTAGGTCTGGGTTAGGTCCGGGTTAGGTCCGGGTTAGGTCTGGGTTAGGTCTGGGTTAGGGTTAGGTCTGGGTTAGGTCCGGGTTAGGTCTGGGTTAGGTCTGGGTTAGGTCTGGGTTAGGTCTGGGTTAGGTCTGGGTTAGGTCCGGGTTAGGTCTGGGTTAGGTCTGGGTTAGGTCTGGGTTAGGTCTGGGTTAGGTCTGGGTTAGGTCCGGGTTAGGTCTGGGTTAGGTCTGGGTTAGGTCTGGGTTAGGTCTGGGTTAGGTCTGGGTTAGGTCTGGGTTAGGTCTGGGTTAGGTCCGGGTTAGGTCTGGGTTAGGTCCGGGTTAGGTCCGGGTTAGGTCTGGGTTAGGTCTGGGTTAGGTCCGGGTTAGGTCTGGGTTAGGTCTGGGTTAGGTCCGGGTTAGGTCTGGGTTAGGTCTGGGTTAGGTCTGGGTTAGGTCTGGGTTAGGTCTGGGTTAGGTCTGGGTTAGGTCTGGGTTAGGTCTGGGTTAGGTCCGGGTTAGGTCTGGGTTAGGTCTGGGTTAGGTCTGGGTTAGGTCCGGGTTAGGTCTGGGTTAGGTCTGGGTTAGGTCTGGGTTAGGTCTGGGTTAGGTCTGGGTTAGGTCCGGGTTAGGTCTGGGTTAGGTCTGGGTTAGGTCTGGGTTAGGTCTGGGTTAGGTCTGGGTTAGGTCCGGGTTAGGTCTGGGTTAGGTCTGGGTTAGGTCTGGGTTAGGTCTGGGTTAGGTCTGGGTTAGGTCTGGGTTAGGTCCGGGTTAGGTCTGGGTTAGGTCCGGGTTAGGTCTGGGTTAGGTCTGGGTTAGGTCTGGGTTAGGTCTGGGTTAGGTCTGGGTTAGGTCTGGGTTAGGTCTGGGTTAGGTCCGGGTTAGGTCTGGGTTAGGTCTGGGTTAGGTCCGGGTTAGGTCTGGGTTAGGTCTGGGTTAGGTCTGGGTTAGGTCTGGGTTAGGTCTGGGTTAGGTCTGGGTTAGGTCTGGGTTAGGTCTGGGTTAGGTCTGGGTTAGGTCTGGGTTAGGTCTGGGTTAGGTCTGGGTTAGGTCTGGGTTAGGTCTGGGTTAGGTCTGGGTTAGGTCTGGGTTAGGTCTGGGTTAGGTCTGGGTTAGGTCTGGGTTAGGTCTGGGTTAGGTCTGGGTTAGGTCTGGGTTAGGTCTGGGTTAGGTCTGGGTTAGGTCCGGGTTAGGTCTGGGTTAGGTCTGGGTTAGGTCTGGGTTAGGTCTGGGTTAGGTCTGGGTTAGGTCTGGGTTAGGTCTGGGTTAGGTCCGGGTTAGGTCTGGGTTAGGTCTGGGTTAGGTCCGGGTTAGGTCTGGGTTAGGTCTGGGTTAGGTCTGGGTTAGGTCTGGGTTAGGTCTGGGTTAGGTCCGGGTTAGGTCCGGGTTAGGTCTGGGTTAGGTCTGGGTTAGGTCTGGGTTAGGTCTGGGTTAGGTCTGGGTTAGGTCTGGGTTAGGTCTGGGTTAGGTCTGGGTTAGGTCTGGGTTAGGTCTGGGTTAGGTCCGGGTTAGGTCTGGGTTAGGTCTGGGTTAGGTCCGGGTTAGGTCTGGGTTAGGTCTGGGTTAGGTCCGGGTTAGGTCTGGGTTAGGTCTGGGTTAGGTCTGGGTTAGGTCTGGGTTAGGTCTGGGTTAGGTCCGGGTTAGGTCTGGGTTAGGTCCGGGTTAGGTCTGGGTTAGGTCCGGGTTAGGTCTGGGTTAGGTCTGGGTTAGGTCTGGGTTAGGTCCGGGTTAGGTCGGGGTTAGGTCTGGGTTAGGTCTGGGTTAGGTCCGGGTTAGGTCTGGGTTAGGTCTGGGTTAGGTCTGGGTTAGGTCCGGGTTAGGTCTGGGTTAGGTCTGGGTTAGGTCTGGGTTAGGTCTGGGTTAGGTCTGGGTTAGGTCTGGGTTAGGTCTGGGTTAGGTCCGGGTTAGGTCTGGGTTAGGTCTGGGTTAGGTCTGGGTTAGGTCCGGGTTAGGTCTGGGTTAGGTCTGGGTTAGGTCTGGGTTAGGTCTGGGTTAGGTCGGGGTTAGGTCTGGGTTAGGTCTGGGTTAGGTCTGGGTTAGGTCTGGGTTAGGTCTGGGTTAGGTCTGGGTTAGGTCTGGGTTAGGTCTGGGTTAGGTCTGGGTTAGGTCTGGGTTAGGTCTGGGTTAGGTCTGGGTTAGGTCTGGGTTAGGTCTGGGTTAGGTCTGGGTTAGGTCCGGGTTAGGTCTGGGTTAGGTCTGGGTTAGGTCTGGGTTAGGTCCGGGTTAGGTCTGGGTTAGGTCTGGGTTAGGTCTGGGTTAGGTCCGGGTTAGGTCCGGGTTAGGTCCGGGTTAGGTCCGGGTTAGGTCTGGGTTAGGTCTGGGTTAGGTCTGGGTTAGGTCTGGGTTAGGTCTGGGTTAGGTCTGGGTTAGGTCTGGGTTAGGTCTGGGTTAGGTCTGGGTTAGGTCTGGGTTAGGTCTGGGTTAGGTCTGGGTTAGGTCTGGGTTAGGTCTGGGTTAGGTCCGGGTTAGGTCTGGGTTAGGTCTGGGTTAGGTCCGGGTTAGGTCTGGGTTAGGTCTGGGTTAGGTCTGGGTTAGGTCTGGGTTAGGTCTGGGTTAGGTCTGGGTTAGGTCTGGGTTAGGTCTGGGTTAGGTCTGGGTTAGGTCCGGGTTAGGTCTGGGTTAGGTCTGGGTTAGGTCCGGGTTAGGTCTGGGTTAGGTCTGGGTTAGGTCTGGGTTAGGTCTGGGTTAGGTCCGGGTTAGGTCTGGGTTAGGTCTGGGTTAGGTCCGGGTTAGGTCTGGGTTAGGTCTGGGTTAGGTCTGGGTTAGGTCTGGGTTAGGTCTGGGTTAGGTCTGGGTTAGGTCTGGGTTAGGTCTGGGTTAGGTCTGGGTTAGGTCCGGGTTAGGTCTGGGTTAGGTCCGGGTTAGGTCTGGGTTAGGTCTGGGTTAGGTCTGGGTTAGGTCTGGGTTAGGTCTGGGTTAGGTCTGGGTTAGGTCTGGGTTAGGTCTGGGTTAGGTCCGGGTTAGGTCTGGGTTAGGTCTGGGTTAGGTCTGGGTTAGGTCTGGGTTAGGTCCGGGTTAGGTCTGGGTTAGGTCTGGGTTAGGTCTGGGTTAGGTCTGGGTTAGGTCTGGGTTAGGTCTGGGTTAGGTCTGGGTTAGGTCTGGGTTAGGTCTGGGTTAGGTCTGGGTTAGGTCTGGGTTAGGTCTGGGTTAGGTCTGGGTTAGGTCTGGGTTAGGTCTGGGTTAGGTCTGGGTTAGGTCTGGGTTAGGTCCGGGTTAGGTCTGGGTTAGGTCCGGGTTAGGTCTGGGTTAGGTCTGGGTTAGGTCTGGGTTAGGTCTGGGTTAGGTCCGGGTTAGGTCTGGGTTAGGTCTGGGTTAGGTCCGGGTTAGGTCCGGGTTAGGTCCGGGTTAGGTCCGGGTTAGGTCTGGGTTAGGTCTGGGTTAGGTCTGGGTTAGGTCTGGGTTAGGTCCGGGTTAGGTCTGGGTTAGGTCTGGGTTAGGTCTGGGTTAGGTCTGGGTTAGGTCTGGGTTAGGTCTGGGTTAGGTCTGGGTTAGGTCTGGGTTAGGTCTGGGTTAGGTCTGGGTTAGGTCTGGGTTAGGTCCGGGTTAGGTCCGGGTTAGGTCTGGGTTAGGTCTGGGTTAGGTCTGGGTTAGGTCCGGGTTAGGTCCGGGTTAGGTCTGGGTTAGGTCTGGGTTAGGTCTGGGTTAGGTCTGGGTTAGGTCTGGGTTAGGTCCGGGTTAGGTCTGGGTTAGGTCTGGGTTAGGTCTGGGTTAGGTCCGGGTTAGGTCTGGGTTAGGTCTGGGTTAGGTCTGGGTTAGGTCTGGGTTAGGTCCGGGTTAGGTCCGGGTTAGGTCTGGGTTAGGTCTGGGTTAGGTCTGGGTTAGGTCTGGGTTAGGTCTGGGTTAGGTCCGGGTTAGGTCTGGGTTAGGTCTGGGTTAGGTCTGGGTTAGGTCCGGGTTAGGTCTGGGTTAGGTCTGGGTTAGGTCCGGGTTAGGTCTGGGTTAGGTCTGGGTTAGGTCTGGGTTAGGTCTGGGTTAGGTCCGGGTTAGGTCTGGGTTAGGTCCGGGTTAGGTCTGGGTTAGGTCCGGGTTAGGTCTGGGTTAGGTCCGGGTTAGGTCCGGGTTAGGTCTGGGTTAGGTCTGGGTTAGGTCTGGGTTAGGTCTGGGTTAGGTCTGGGTTAGGTCTGGGTTAGGTCCGGGTTAGGTCTGGGTTAGGTCTGGGTTAGGTCTGGGTTAGGTCCGGGTTAGGTCTGGGTTAGGTCTGGGTTAGGTCCGGGTTAGGTCCGGGTTAGGTCTGGGTTAGGTCTGGGTTAGGTCTGGGTTAGGTCTGGGTTAGGTCCGGGTTAGGTCTGGGTTAGGTCTGGGTTAGGTCTGGGTTAGGTCTGGGTTAGGTCTGGGTTAGGTCTGGGTTAGGTCTGGGTTAGGTCTGGGTTAGGTCTGGGTTAGGTCCGGGTTAGGTCTGGGTTAGGTCTGGGTTAGGTCTGGGTTAGGTCTGGGTTAGGTCCGGGTTAGGTCTGGGTTAGGTCCGGGTTAGGTCTGGGTTAGGTCTGGGTTAGGTCTGGGTTAGGTCCGGGTTAGGTCTGGGTTAGGTCCGGGTTAGGTCTGGGTTAGGTCTGGGTTAGGTCTGGGTTAGGTCTGGGTTAGGTCCGGGTTAGGTCTGGGTTAGGTCTGGGTTAGGTCTGGGTTAGGTCTGGGTTAGGTCCGGGTTAGGTCTGGGTTAGGTCTGGGTTAGGTCTGGGTTAGGTCTGGGTTAGGTCCGGGTTAGGTCTGGGTTAGGTCTGGGTTAGGTCCGGGTTAGGTCTGGGTTAGGTCTGGGTTAGGTCTGGGTTAGGTCTGGGTTAGGTCTGGGTTAGGTCTGGGTTAGGTCCGGGTTAGGTCTGGGTTAGGTCTGGGTTAGGTCTGGGTTAGGTCTGGGTTAGGTCTGGGTTAGGTCTGGGTTAGGTCTGGGTTAGGTCTGGGTTAGGTCTGGGTTAGGTCTGGGTTAGGTCTGGGTTAGGTCTGGGTTAGGTCTGGGTTAGGTCTGGGTTAGGTCTGGGTTAGGTCTGGGTTAGGTCTGGGTTAGGTCTGGGTTAGGTCTGGGTTAGGTCTGGGTTAGGTCTGGGTTAGGTCTGGGTTAGGTCTGGGTTAGGTCTGGGTTAGGTCTGGGTTAGGTCTGGGTTAGGTCTGGGTTAGGTCTGGGTTAGGTCTGGGTTAGGTCTGGGTTAGGTCTGGGTTAGGTCTGGGTTAGGTCTGGGTTAGGTCTGGGTTAGGTCTGGGTTAGGTCTGGGTTAGGTCTGGGTTAGGTCTGGGTTAGGTCTGGGTTAGGTCTGGGTTAGGTCTGGGTTAGGTCTGGGTTAGGTCTGGGTTAGGTCTGGGTTAGGTCTGGGTTAGGTCTGGGTTAGGTCTGGGTTAGGTCTGGGTTAGGTCTGGGTTAGGTCTGGGTTAGGTCTGGGTTAGGTCTGGGTTAGGTCTGGGTTAGGTCCGGGTTAGGTCTGGGTTAGGTCTGGGTTAGGTCTGGGTTAGGTCTGGGTTAGGTCTGGGTTAGGTCTGGGTTAGGTCTGGGTTAGGTCTGGGTTAGGTCTGGGTTAGGTCCGGGTTAGGTCTGGGTTAGGTCGGGTTAGGTCTGGGTTAGGTCTGGGTTAGGTCTGGGTTAGGTCTGGGTTAGGTCTGGGTTAGGTCTGGGTTAGGTCTGGGTTAGGTCTGGGTTAGGTCTGGGTTAGGTCTGGGTTAGGTCTGGGTTAGGTCTGGGTTAGGTCTGGGTTAGGTCTGGGTTAGGTCTGGGTTAGGTCTGGGTTAGGTCTGGGTTAGGTCTGGGTTAGGTCTGGGTTAGGTCTGGGTTAGGTCTGGGTTAGGTCTGGGTTAGGTCTGGGTTAGGTCTGGGTTAGGTCTGGGTTAGGTCTGGGTTAGGTCTGGGTTAGGTCTGGGTTAGGTCTGGGTTAGGTCTGGGTTAGGTCTGGGTTAGGTCTGGGTTAGGTCTGGGTTAGGTCTGGGTTAGGTCTGGGTTAGGTCTGGGTTAGGTCTGGGTTAGGTCTGGGTTAGGGTCTGGGTTAGGTCTGGGTTAGGTCTGGGTTAGGTCTGGGTTAGGTCTGGGTTAGGTCTGGGTTAGGTCTGGGTTAGGTCTGGGTTAGGTCTGGGTTAGGTCTGGGTTAGGTCTGGGTTAGGTCTGGGTTAGGTCTGGGTTAGGTCTGGGTTAGGTCTGGGTTAGGTCTGGGTTAGGTCTGGGTTAGGTCTGGGTTAGGTCTGGGTTAGGTCTGGGTTAGGTCTGGGTTAGGTCTGGGTTAGGTCTGGGTTAGGTCTGGGTTAGGTCTGGGTTAGGTCTGGGTTAGGTCTGGGTTAGGTCTGGGTTAGGTCTGGGTTAGGTCTGGGTTAGGTCTGGGTTAGGTCTGGGTTAGGTCTGGGTTAGGTCTGGGTTAGGTCTGGGTTAGGTCTGGGTTAGGTCTGGGTTA